>PVJH01012907.1:0-42171 GCA_004026705.1 Nesogale talazaci | reverse complement strand
AACTAGGAATTTTTGTATTTCAGTGAGCATCTCTTGAGAGGAAGGGGCCAGCGTTCGTGTCTGGAAAGTAATTAGCCACCATCTCTCTGAGTATTTCCAAACTGACCCTGTCTGTTGACTTGAGGGTGGGCAACATGACCCTTCCAGGGTGGGGACCATGACACAGGACTCCACAATTAGCCAACAACTCTGGTTTGGGGAGGCGTCTCCCTCTCGTGAGGAGCTGCAGAGCAAGGTCTGTCCACTCAGCAAGCCATACATTTGATCGGAATATTGCCGTCGGTTTTCCGCTTTGGCTTTGAGCTGCAATTCTGTTCAAACCTTCTATGGCACCTGTAGAGAGAATGGGGGTGCATTCCCAAACAGGCAGGAAGAACGGCCAAAGATGAGGTCGTCTTAGAAGCCAAAGCGTGTTTTGAAAAGAAAGGTGCAACAGTCTCGAGTTTACTCAGAAGCCCCAAGCAAAAGGGACCAGACAGTGCTCATTGGATGTGGGGACAAAGGTGATGATGTCATCTAGGATGTTTTTAGTAGAGGGGTGGGGTCAGAGTTGTCTGGCCGGGGCCTGATGAGTGGGAGGCTGGAAGGGCCAAGTTAACAGGCGTTCAAGAGGAGCGACTGTGAAGTGAAAAGGAGAGATCTGGTGATCGCTGGAGGAGAATAGGGGGGTAAGGCATTTAGGAACGAGAGGTCTGGTCATATTTCATGCTCATAAAATGAGGAGACGATATTAAATAGATGATGGGAGGGTTTTCATTCAGGAACATCTCATTTCCACAGGAAAAACAAACCCACGTACCGAATGTTAAAATTCACTGCCGAGGTGCTGAGCCCCAGTGGGAGGGAGACTCACAGCAGTGGGAGGGAGGGAGGCTGCTCTGGGGCTGCTCTGAGGCGGGGGTTGCCCTGGGCGAGAGGCAGGAGGACGAGAAGACTAATGTGACTTGGAACACTGACTCTGTGAACAACAACAGGGTCTGGGCAGTTGGGATTTTACTGAGCAGAACAAGTATGCTCATATTTTTTAATATCTTTGCATCCTCAAGTGAATATATCTGCTCTCTGACGAGTGAACAAGAGGCCTGACTTGCTCCCCTGGAGCAGTTTAAGCAGCTCATTAAGGTGAATTTTATTTATTTCCTTGCCTGTCATAGGCAAAACCCTAAAGGTATCAGATAGCATTGATAAGAAACTAATCTGCTAAGTACATATGTCTTCCAAACTCCCACACAAGCCCTTGGCTGCGGCAACAACCACCTCCTCCTTCCGGATTTGCAAACCTTTTGATTTCTACATATTCAAAATTATTTCACTTGGGATGATGTTTTTTAAATAAGAAAAGCTGCCAGTGGTAAAAAGATGTGTTTCCAAGGCTTTATTTCAAACATATTTCCAAATGTAGGGGTGTGGATGGCTAAATTTGATCTGGAAAACTCATATATCATCATTTTAAAACAGGTAATGATTTTCATCTCTTGTCCTGTCATGTCTACACTCTCTACTGACAGCAATCATGTAGCACAGTGCCTAGTAATAGTAGGTGTCCAGTGCATGTCAGTTGAAAGAACTAATGAAAGGATGGATAAAGGAATATATGTGAGAAGAAATTGATACCAAAGGTGTGGTGGATGACATCGAAGGTTGTAATCAACTTCATTTTAAACTCCTTGTAAACTGCCTTGCTGGGCCATAGAGGCTGGAAAGTTCGAGTTTCAGTCTTTTCCTGTCACTTGTTCTCTCGTAGAAACCTCCTTGCACCACATCAAGCTGGCGATGCAAAATCTGGAGAATGGAAGTGACTGTTGGGAGAGAGGAGCTGTCTATGCAGCAGTTGCCGTGTTTAGTTCTTAACTTACAAGGGTTAAGGCACACTTAATCGAAAAGGCACACTTTGCAAGCAGAGGAATAGAATGTCTCAGAAACACCGTGGCTAAGGCAGTGCGGGCCTGGATTCAAACGTCATGGCTGCAGCAACCTTGAATGGTTGCTTTTGCTGTGCTGTTCTGAGACTTGCATGAGGAAGATCAACTGAGCTATCCCTCCTTAGTCCTTCCAATGATTAGGTGAGTGGGAAAGGTATTTTCCCCTTACCAAATGAACCAAAAGTATTTTCCACTTACTGTTTTCTGGGCCTATGGTAGGACTACCCTCCCTAACCCTCTTGGAGTAAGGTTTGCCCATGTGACAAGTTGAACCAAAGTAAGCTTCCTGCATTTGAGTTTCAATTATGTTTCCCTGAGCTCCCTCATGGATGTGTCTCATTGATTTGGAGTCAGTGTAGAATGATGTTATAGGGCAGGAAGTCATTGGTCTTCTCCTCCCCTCAACATGAGAAACTGACCCCTGCCCAGATAAATCCGCCTCTGTTGAAGTGTTTATTAAGAGTTTTTATTGAGTGTTTATTGAGATAGCTAACCTGGTCAATAAACATATGTGGGATTAATTGAAGGGAGAGATAAATGGCTCGATGAGCCTCACCTTTCTAGTTCTTGGGTCTCTTGCCTCTGATGGTCAGACCAGTGGTGCAGTTTCCTGCCTCCGCCAACAAGGCTCACTTCCTACAAAACATACCTAAGGAGAAGCCTCATAGACTTACCCCGATGCAGCCCTGGGTGCTGGAACGGCCGTGTAGAGATCCCTGCCTGTGCTGTGATGCTTACACGCTCACTGATTGGACCTTCCTCCTGCAGTTGGCATCATTGCGTGTGTTTTGTGAGACTGAAGAGGAGTTTGTAGATTCGTGTTGGTCATGTGGGCTAATGTCAGACTTATGGGCTTGGACAACTCTGGGTTGTGATACTTTCTTAATGCACACTTACCCTTTATAGGAAACTTTCTCTTATACTTACGAGTTTCTTTGGATGTGTTCTCTTAATTAACTCAGACTAACACAAATAAATCAGGTGGTGATAAAAGGATCAGGAGCATCAGGCAGGCACATTATAGCCCCAATCCAATAACAATTAGTTCTTTTACAAAAATCACTTTGTTGACAAGAGCTCATACAGCTCTTATCACCATCCATCCATCCATCCATCCATCCATTGTGTCAAGCACATTTGCACATTTGTTGCCATCAGTTTCAAAACATCTTCTTCCTAACTGAGCCCTTGGTATTGGCTCCTTATGTTTCCCCTCCCTCCCCCACTCTCTCCTTCATGAACCGGTGATAATTTGTGCATTGTTATTTTTATTCTTGTATTACATTGATGGATATCTCCCTTCATCCTCTTTTCTGTTGTCTGTTTCCCTGGGACGGGGTTAGATGTAGATCATTGTCAGCGATCCCCTTTTCTGCCTCTATTTTCTCTTAACTTCTGGGTATTGCTACTCTCATTATTGACCCAAGGGGTTTATCTGTCCTGTATTCTCTATCTCCAGCTCTTATCTGTATTTGTGTACATGCTCTGGTCTAGCCAGATTTGAAAGGTAGAATTGGGGTCAAGAAAGTGGGGATGGGAGGAGAGGAAGGAGGCATTAAAGAATTAGAGGAAAGTTGTATGTTTTATTGGTGCTATACTGCACACTGAATGGCTTGTCTCTTCCTTATGACCCTTCTGTAAGGGGATGTCCAATTGTGTACAGGGTCTCCTCTTGAACCCCCTCATTCACATTGATGTGATTTTTTTTGTTCTGGGTCTTTGATATTTGTTACCTAATCCCATTGACACCTCATGATCGCACAGGCTGGTGTGCCTCCTCCAAGTGGACTTTGTTGTTTCTCAGCTAGATGGCCGCTGTTTATCTTCAAGCCTTTAAGACTCCCAGATAGTATATCTTTTAGTAACCAGACACCATCATCTTTCTTTACCACATTTGCTTATGCACCCATTTTGTCTTCAGCGATTGTACTGAGAAGTTGAGGATCAAGGAATGACAGGTTACTAGAACAAAGTATTCCTGCCTTGAGGGAGTACTTGAGTAGAAACCCAATGTCCATCTGCTACCTTCATACTTAACATTCTTATAACATAGCTCCACTCTAGACTTGCCCCTGAAGAGATAACTTAAGATATGAGTTTAAGTGCACATCGTGATGAAGAAATTCGATAGTGCCCAGTTATCAGAAAGATCAGCATCTGGCATCTGAAGGCTTACGTCAAAACAAGTCTCAAATCTAAGTGAGGTGTCAGCTAAGCCCACACAGAGGAAGCACATGTCCTCTGTAACGCAAGGATTGTAAGTAATAAAATCCAAATGAAAGGAAGGAGCAATCTTAGAGTTTAAATTCTGAGCACCCATTTGCAAGGTCCCCGTATGGATTAAATATCAAGTCAGAATCCCCTCTGACCTTTGACCAGGGATGTATATAGCCAAAGACATATCTTGCTAGCAGAAAGAAGAATTAACATCTTACTATTAGTTCTTCCTTTTGACCTGTTTAAAAAATTGTTTTAGGTTTTATAATATTGCCAATTGAAGTTTTCCTGTTTTATTTTGTTGTTGGGGGGAGGTTGTGGTTTTTTTTTTTTTTTGGTATGGTCTTCTTTACATGAAATCCAGGAGAAGTAAATATATAGAAACATCAACTGGATTAGTAATTTTGGGGGTTACAACAGGGGAGGTTGGGGGAGACAGGAAGTGTTCATGAACACTAGAAAGAGTTAAAAGTTCTAAAATTGATTGTGATGATGACTGTGGGATTCTTTTTAATATGTTTAAAAAGAGTTGTAGGATGCATGAATTACATGTCAATAAAACTTTTAAATTTCCTTTGAAAAATGAGCTTCTTGGATGGAAGTTTTAAGGGAAGCAGGCAATTCCCCAGCTGCAGCAATGTTCCACAGGGGTTAGCTCTCTTCTCTTGGAATGAAGCCGCTCCACAGGGAACTCCCCTGGAAGCACACAGTGCTCGTGAAGTGAGAAATAAAAGTTCTGCTGTTTTGTAAAGAGTAAGATTTGATTTGGACTGTTTTATTTGTACATATTAGAGTGTATCACAGAGGTGCTAAGTCATTGAAGGTTACCCTTTTGAAATTGTGCTATGTACTTTTCAATTTTGGGGGATATGGAATCCAGGATTGATGAAACTATAGGTATGAGCAAGCAGAATGAGGGGTTCGGGGATGGGAGTGTGGTGATGTGGTGGTGGGGGGGTGATAGGGAAGCTATTTCAAGGAGTTCATGTAGAAAGGGAGTGTTTGGACTGTGATTGTAGTAGCAATTGTGTGATGCTACTTGACTTGACTAAACTATGTAATGATATAAGTATTAAATGCCAATTGGACAGAGATAAAAGAGTGATTTGGGTGCTGTAAGCATATGGCTATGCGTTGGACTGTGATTCACAGGATCAGCAGTTCGAAACCACGAGCAGCTCCGAGGGAGCAACACTGGCTCTCTACTCCCACAGACAGTTATAGCTGCGGTTCTCCCCCTGCCTCATGCCGCGCCTTCCCTACAGTTCCTCGTGTGGCGGTGACCCCCAACCATAAAAGTGCTTTCATTGCTCCTTCAGAGCTGCCATTTTGCTACTCTTACGAACTGTCATGTAACATTTGATATGCAGCATGCATTTTCTTTATTTCTTTTTTTTTGTGTGTGTGGCATCACTGCCCTGGTGGGAATAGGAGACCCAGCCTTGCTCCTGGAGAGCTGCTGCTGGACTTGAACTGTCAACCCTGTGGGCCGCAGTCCTGCACACAACCACTATGCCACTGGGGCTCAGCCTGAGGATGCATGTTCATTGTTACAAATTAAACAGAATGAAAGCATAGTGATTAATCACAAAACAATATATAATTATAGATTGTGAAATATTTATTTCTAATGACAAATAATTGAATTTTGTCTATGCTGTAGCATGGGTAACAGTCTTCACGTGGGGTACTCATATGTGGGTGGACCTGCATGTGGGTGGGCCCACCCAGAAGCAGATAGAGAAGTGTTGCCTCTCTCGGTTGCTGAGTTGACCCCCACAAGGGTTGTGACCCACAGGTTGAGAACTACTGAGTTACAGTCTCAGAAACACACCCTTGTCAGCATTGACTCAATGGCCACAAGTTTGGTTTGGAGTCATTACCTGAGAGCTCAGGCCATCCAGACTGGTCTTGTAAGTCATTCCACAATGCTGAAACCGCTGTTGTCGTCAGCAGTCTTCGTGTGAGCCTCTGGCTCAGAATGACCCTGTGCACAATGGAACGAGATGCTGTCTAATCCTATGCCCTCCCCAGGATGGGTTCTGGATCTCCCTATTGTGGTCCATAGGGCGTCATTGCTGATTTTCTTAAGAAATTCAGCAGGCCTTTTTCCCTAGCCCAGCTTCGTCTGTAAGCTGCCTGAAGCCCACTCAGCATGGTAGCAACACAAGCCTGCACTGCAGACAGGTGGTGGCTGCAGATGAGGCGCACTGGCTGGCCCTCAAGCCCAGGTCTCCAGCATGAAAGGTGAGAATGTTCCCACTGGCTTCTCAGTGCTGCTCGTTTTAAACTATCAAGAGTGACTGTTGTGGTCTCCACTCAGGACTTGAGTGATTTTTCCCAGGACTGTGACACTTTATAGCTTAAAAACTAAACAGCATGGTTAGCATTATAAAATCATCCTTAGTGGGCTGAGCCTCGGTGGCGCAGTGGTTATGCGCAGGACTGCGAACCATGGGTTTAGCGGTTCAAATCCAGCAGCAGCTCTCCGGGAGCAAGGCTGGGCCTCCCACTCCCACAAGAAGGCAGTGATGCCAAAACGAAAAACAAACAAACAAAAATCATCATTAGCCTTAAATTATGGAAACTATTTTCTATTTCCGCTTGACTGCATCTACTTCGGACATATAGTCAGGAGAGAACAGTCCCTGTGGAAGGCTATCACGCTTGGTGAAGTGGAGGGACAGAGAAAAAGAAGGAGCACCTCAACCAAATGGGTTGACACAGTAGCCGCAACTATGGGCTCCGACATAGGAACCACTGCAAGGATGGCACAGGACGGGGCAATGCTTTGTTCTATTGTGCATGGGAGAGCTATGGGTTGGAACCAACATGAGGGCACCGCACAATAACAGCATCTTCTACTTATTCTACAGTCTCCATAGCACGCACAGCCTAGCAGCGGGGCCACCATACTGTACACCTCCAAGGGCCATCCTTTACATCATGATGCTGGCCTGAGTAGGCCACATTATGCATGGTAGTCCCGGATGTTTGCGATGCTTTGGCCTAGCTACTCAGAGTGTGAGAGTCATAGCAGATATATGATCCTATTTGAACTGTCTCATAACGTGAACGTTAGAGTGATAGCCATAACAGAAAGTCTTACTAAATTCATACAGTTACGACTATGCTAAAACTGAGGGAAAGCTTTGCTTATTTGGAACCACCAAACATGTTAGTAAAATTTACAGTTCTAGCTTTTTAATCAGATTTCGTAAGCCTCAAGCTTGTCATATAACAGATGGTGTACTAGTTTACAATGAGGTCCAGCTCTCTGTGGCAGAAAAACTCCAAAGAACGGTGGCTGACACAGGACCGAGATTTAATTCTCTGCCACATACCAGTCCAATAGGAGACATCAAAGGTAGGGCAGCTTCGTGGAGCGGTCAGAGACCCCAGCTCTTATCTGTAGTGTGTGTCTTCCATGCTCTGATTCCAAATGGTCAAACAAGTCGAGGCCCTACATTCACATTCAGGGAGCAAGGAGGAGTGGGGAGATGACCTTGGCCTTTTCCTGGAAGGAAACACACCACACTTGTGCTTGCATTTTACTGGCTGGTTCTTAATCACGTGGCCTTACCAAAGTGAGAGGAGGGAAAATGAAGGTTTTCTTTTAACAGTCAGTGTCTAACTAAAAATTAAGGCTCCTTTTACTAACAAAAAGGGGAAGACCGGGTCTGAGAGGCTTCTCTAGAAATCTCTGGTTACATATACATTACTTGTAGCCTACTCACTGAGCCCCATGAAGAACAAAAGGGTCCTGGTGACACAGTGGGTAAGGAACACTTTTGTGTTCCTGAACCACCACGTAGGTCTCACTGGAGGAAAGACCTGGTGATCTGCTCCCATAACGATGACAGTGTAGAAAACCTTAAGATGCCATTCTCCTGTGCCTTGTATGGTCATTATGGAGTCAGGATGGACTCCACCACACCCATCAGCCACCAGCAAATGTGTTGTTGGTTGTTCTTAGGTGCTGTTGAGTGCGGTCCAAGACCTAGCGATCAAACGTGCAACAGGACAAATCACCACCTTGTCCTGAGTCCTCCTCACAAGAGCTCTTATGGTCGAGCTGATTGTTACAGCCACTGGGTCAATCCACCTTTACTTATTGGTTTTCAATTCATTTTATTGAGGGCTTCCCTCTATTTCGCTGGCCCTGTACCAAAGAATTGGTGTCTCCTGACAACAGTCCCAAATATGTGCGATGACGTCACACTTTCCTTGCTTCTAAGGAACATGCTGGCGGTACAGCTTTCAAGACAGATCCTTTTGGCTACCCATGGTCCTTGAAATATTCTCCCCCAGCACCATAATTCAAATGCCTTGAATTTTCTTCTTCAGGCTTCTTTATTCGCATGCATCGGAGGCAGTTGAAAATACCGTTGCTTGGGTCAGGTGAACCTTCTCAAAGTGACATCCTTGCTCTTCAGTACTCTAAACAAGTCTTGTGCAGCAGATTTGCCTAACGCAGCACATCCTTTGATTTCTTGACTGCTGCTTCCATGAGTGTTGATTGTGGAGCCAAGTCAGATGAAGTCCTTGATAACTCCAGTCTTTTCTCCATTTATCATGATGTCACTTATTGGTCCCGGTGGTGAGGATTTTGTTTTGTTTACCTTGCGTCGTCATCCACTTTGAAGGCTGCAATCTTGAGCTTCATCAGCAAGAACTTCAAGTCCTCCTCACACCAGCAAGGAAGGTTGTATCATCTGCGTATGGCAAGTTGTTCACTTGCCTTTCTCCAATCCCGTTTCCACATTCTCTTCATATTACCCAGTTTACCTCATTATGTGCTCAGCACACAGGTCAAATAACCATGGTGAGTGGATACAATCCTGAATCACACCTTTCTTGATCTTAAACCATGGAGCATTCTCTTCTATTTTCACAACTGCTTCTTTATTTTATTGGTACTTCATCCACATATCATTTAATTCAGTAGTCCAATCATGTTAAGAAGAGTCGTGCAATTATTATCACCATCAATTTTAGAACATTTTCTTCGTCCTTGTACTCATTATTATTTTTATAATTGTGACAATAATATACACTTTCTCCAATAACTTCTTTTTTATTAATTTCAATAACATCTTCATGTATAATTAAGTGCCATTGATTGTACTCATCATGCCGTACAACCATTATTGATAATCTTTTCAAAAATCATTTCACCATTCACATAAACTCAATACCCTGTAGGCAAAACCTCTTCCTCCTTCACACCTGGTAACCATTGGTCAACTGTGGGTTTGGGTTTTTTTAGTCATAATTTTCTTGATAGAAATCTACATACCATACAGGTCCATAGTTAAGTTACTTTTAAAAAGATTTGTTTAAGAGAGCCAGAGGGGCGTGTGGGGAGGCCACCGCGAGCAGCGCAGTGGCGGCAGCAGCAGCCAGGCTCCGAGCGGACCCCATGCCCTGGTCACGGAGCCCGCCCCGCGCGCCGGGGATCTACCGATGATGAAATGCAGCCCTCACAGTCCCAGCAACATCGCCGGACATGTGTGGCTGCCTTCCCGGCCTTCCTTTTCATTTGGGCCTTGGTGGACAATGTGGAAGCCTGGAAGAAAGAGGAGCCAGAGAAAAAAGTGACGGAGTCAGACTGTGGAGACTGGCCGCGGAGTGTGTGTGTCCCCACCCGTGGAGACTGTGGGCTAGGCACCCCAGAAGGCCTCCCGGACCGCAGCAGAGCGCAAGCAAGCCATGAAGACCCAGCGATGCAAGATTCCTTGTAACTGAAAGCAGCAGTTAGGAGCGGAGTCTGGCAGCCTGGGAACCCTGTGACTGAACACCATCTCCGAGCCCTGCAGCAAACTGACCACGCCCAAAGGCCAAGAAGAGGAAGAAAAAGGAAGGGAAGAAACATGACAAGATGCTGGATTAAAAGCCACCAGCTTCCTGAGAACAAGAGCATGACATCAGCACACAGGATCATTTAACTATTGCATGGATATCTACTATAGGTTCTTTCTTCCAGGCTTATCTATAACTTAAGCACATAATAGACAAAAGCAAAAAAGAAACATTTTTGTTGTTGTAGCATTTTAAGAAATGTATGCCATAGTACCATGAGTGTCTTATAATAAAGGACAGTAATCCTATTTAGAAAGTTGACTTATAGTACCTGATAAATGATAGAATATTGAGGTAATTTTCTTTGAAATTATGTGATATTTTACATTTAAAATCTTTCCCCCCTCTTTTGGCAACAATTTAAATGTCATGACCATGTAAACTACTTCTTAGTTAGGTAATTTTTTCACTTCGAATTTTTTCCCCAGTTGCAAAAGAAAAAAGTCTTTACTAAACAAAGCAGCAATAAAATATAATCATCTTTTAAAAAAGGAAGAGTTGTACATACGTCATCACCATCAGTCCTAGTGCTCCCTCCCCCCTGCAGCTTTTATTTTTTGATCTCCATTCTCCCCACCCACCACACCCACTTTTCCTGTGCTTCATAAATTAGGAAATTAACAGAAACAAATAAGCAAAATGAACCAGAAAGAAGAAAATAATACCAACATATAAATAAAGAGTAAGAGTAAGAAAGAAAAGATCACTGATAATATTGAACAAATAAAAATAAAGAGAAAGACCACCAATAATTTTGAAAAGCCAGAGAAGACATTTTTGTCTAGAGCAAATTCATTCTGGGTCAAAAGGGAGGTCAACTAATCAAGGATCATGTTATACTTATATACATGATTCTATACAGCACAGTCAAGTTTACAGCCATCTCCTTCTGGTGACAAAGTTGTTGGTGTCCCTTGTCTATGGCCAGAGGGGATTTGCTAGAGGTTTAAACTGACTAGATACTCCGCAGGTGGATTTTGGACTCCCACTGTTTCCACAGCCTTCTATAAATTGGGTGGTCACAATTTAACTCTGATAATTTTCATTTCATCATGTTTGGATTTTGTTATCATCATCCACCAGCAGAAATATCAGTGCCTACTCTCAAATGTAGTTGGTCCCCTAGCCTGGTCTTAACTTGATTTTCCAGCATGGGTCTCCTCTCATTCCTGTGGAGGGCTTATTGATTTGTACAGCTTTGGCACAATGGTGTATAGCATCAAGTAGATGATTCACCTTTTCCCATTTCTTGAAGGGTGACCCCAGTCGATGTGCAGTCTGTCTCCTCTTCTGAGGTGGTTCTTTAAAAAAAAATGTTATTGAATCATTTTATTGGGGACCCTAAAGCTCTTATTTTATTTTATTTATTTATTATTTATTTGGGGGGCCATCACTTCCCTCTGGTGGTCGTGGGAGTTACCCAGTCTTGCTCCTGGAGAGCTGCTGCTGGATTTGAACTGCCAAGTCTGTGGGCCACAATCCCATACTCAGCCACTACACCACTGGGGCTCAGTCCTTACAGCTCTTAAAACAATCTATACATCAATTGTGTCAAGGACATTTATACATATGTTGTCATTATCCTTTTGGGGGGGGGCATCACTTCTCCCTGTTGGTGGCAGTAGTAGGCTCAGCTTGCTTCTGGAGAGTGCTTCTGGATTTGAACCTCCAACCCAGTGGGCCGCAGTCCCGTGCACAACCACTATGCCATCAGGGCTCAGCCCATCATTTTCCTTTTCAAAACATTGTATTTCTACTTGAGTCCTTGGTATCCCTTGTTTTTCCTCCCTTACCCTCTCACCCTCATGAACCCTTAATAAGTTATAGGGTTGTTGTTATTTTCATATTTTACACCATCCACTATCTCCTTTCAACCCTGTTTCTGTTGCGCATCCCCCTAAGTGTGTGCGTGTGTGAGGGGTTATACATTGATCATTGCAATTTGTGCCCCCTTTCCCTCATCTTCTCCCTATCCTCATGCTATCACTACTTCCATTATTGCTCCTGAGGGGCTTATCTGTCCTGAATTCCATGTGTCAAGAGCTTTTACCTGTACTAGTACACAAACTCTGGTCTCTCTGGATTTATAAGGGAGAACTGGAGCCATGATAGTTGGGGGAGGAAGCTTTAAAGAACTAGAAGAATGTTGTGTATTTTGTTAGTGCTATACTGCATCCTGAATGGCTCGTTCCTTCCTTGAATCCCTCTGTGAGGGGATGTCCAATTGTCTACAGGTAGGCTTTGGGTCTCCATTCTGCCCCCACCCCCCTCATTTGCAATCAATATGATTGTTTGTTTGGGGTCTTCTGAAGCCTGATACCTGATCTTGTGGACACCTCGTGATCACACAGGCTGGCATGCTTCTTTCATGTGAGCTCTGTTGCTACTCAGCTACATGGTCTCTTGTTTATTTTCAATCCTTTAAGACTCTAGATGCTATATCAGCAGTTCTCAACTTGTAGGACCCCCTTTGGGGATGGGGTGGTCTAAACAGCCTTTCACAGGGGGTTCCCAATTCATAACAGTAGCAAAATCATAGTTATGAAGTAGCAACAAAAATAATTTTATAGTTGGGCACGGGGCATGCTTGACAGGACCTGTGGATTTGGGAATGAGTCGTAGAAAGTGCAGGATGCTGGTGTGTCTCCTGGAGCAGTCTTGAAGCTACTGAGTATCGGTGCCCTTAGGTCACTGGAACTGGCGTTTCCAAGTCTCCTGGATTACTCTGGTCTTGAGTCAGGCAGAAGCTGCTTGTATCCCATTTTTCCATGCCTCCTGGAAAGAACACCAGTCTTGAGGCAGTAAGACCCCAGGCCAGCTCATCTGACAGCCTTCTGCTTTAACCTCTGAGACACAGCCTATCAGAATACTTCTAACTTCCCCACAGTAATAGCTAAGATCCTGTAATAATTGGATGGTAAAATCCTATAATGTGATTGGATGAAATAGTGTGTAAGACAATTGAACAGTTGGCTCAGTCAGCTATACCTCATTTACATAACTTGGCTGGTAACACCTCATTTACATAGCCCACAGTGTGGGCCAATCGTTTTTTCATGCTGCAAACCCATGACCAAATAAGGAAATGTTTGGAAACCAGGAAGTATGATCTGATTGGTCAATGAATTGTATATAAACCTTGCAAAAGTTGCAGTAAAGTTAGATCTGGGTCATCCAGCCAGGTCTCCAATGTCTGTGTGCATGATTGAAATTGTCTCTGTCTCCCTCACTTCCCTGCATTCTGGACCCGTTCCCACAGTTGGGAGGTCACCACAACATTCAGAATTGTATTAATTGTAAGCTTGGGAACCACTGTGTTATTACCTTGTAATAGCTGGGCACCATCAGTGTTCTTCATCACATTTGCTTATGTACCCATTTTGTCTTCAATGATTGTGCCAGGAAGGTGAACATTACAGAATGCCAGGTTATTTGAACAAAGTGTTCTTGTTATGAAGGAGTTCTTGAGTAGAGGCCCAGTGTGCATCTGCTGCCTTGATACTTAGCATATAAATTATGTACCTAGATCTACATTCCAATAGTTACATAAAAACACTTATATAAGCACATGCCTGTATTTATGCCTCTATAAATGTTCTTTACCTCCTAGTTCTTTCCTCAAGTTCCTTTTATTTTCCTCCTATCCCAAAATCATGTTCAACCTTCATTTGGCGCTTAATAATTCCTCTTGGTTACATTGCACTTGTCAAATCCAGCAGGCATTCTGCTCTCTGAGGTGGTACTAATGGTTCAAAGCAGACTTTTTGACCCTTTGTTTGAGAATTGGTCTATAAGATTTCTTTAATTAGTGTTTCTCTTTCTAGTAGTGAAATAGAATATTTGTCCTTTTGTGACTGACTAATGTCACTCAGCATAATGATTTCCAGGCCTTTCCATGCTATGCGGTGTTTTCTGCTTTCATCACAGTTTTTTAGGGAGGAGTAGTATTCCACTGTGTGTACAGACTGTATATACTTTTAAATCCATTCTTTCCAATGTTGGGCATTTGGGATGCTTCCAGTTTATTGCCATTTTGAACTGTTCTACTATAAATATGGAGTGCAAGCATCTGCTTGTGTTGGGTCTTATTTCTTTGGAGGTATATGCCTAATAGCAGTATTGCTGGATCATATGAAGTTTCAATTCCCAGTTGCTTTAAGTATCACCATATTGTTTTCCAGAATATGCACAACTGCTTCTTGATACAGGTACATTTTCCCCATGAGCATAGTGTTCTAGAGTTCCTATTCTTCTCAAAGTTACCCATAGTTCGTTATGATTCACACAGTCATATGCTTTTGCATAGTCCATAAAGCACAAATACACATATTTCCAGTATCCTCGGCTTTCAATCAGGATCCCTCTGACATCAGCAATGATATCCATCTTTCTTTCTTTTTTTTTTTTTGTGGCATCACTGCCCTGGTGGGATTAGGAAGCCAAGCCTTGCTCCTGGAGAGCTGCTACTGGATTTGAACTGTCAACCCTGTGGGCTGCAGTCCCGCACACAACCACTAGGCCACCAGGGCTTAGCCAATATCCATCTTTCTTTGTCCTTTTCTGAAGCTGGTCTGAACCTC
This sequence comes from Nesogale talazaci, assembly GCA_004026705.1. Lineage (NCBI taxonomy): Eukaryota > Metazoa > Chordata > Mammalia > Afrosoricida > Tenrecidae > Nesogale > Nesogale talazaci. The sequence goes on along the minus strand of PVJH01012907.1, from coordinate 27,590 downwards.
TGTAGCACAACTCCCTGTCAATGTACTGCTGCAATCATTGTTGGGTGATTTTCAGCAAAATTTTACTTGCATTTGATATCAATGATAATGTTCTAAAATTTGTACTTTCTTTGGAGCCACTTTTCATTAGGGTGGAGAGAAATAGGATCTCTTTCAATCCGTGGGACAAGAAGCTGTCTTTCAAATTTCTTGACATTGAGGAGTGAGGGCTTCTAGTGCTTCATTAGCTTGTTGAAACATTTCAATTGTATTCTGTTAATTCCTGGAGGCTTGTTTTTTGTGTGGCTCACCTCTGTCCATGCCCCCACCCCCCATCACTGCCCTGGTGGGAATAGGAAGTCCAGCCTTGTTCCTGGATAGCTGCTTCTGGATTTGAACCATCAATCCTGTGGACCGCAATCCCACACACAACCACTGTGCCACCAGGGCTCAGCTTGGAGGTTTGTTTTTGGCCCATGCCTTCAGTGTTAGCTTGGTTCTTGCTCATTTGCTCCGTCTTTGAAATGGTTAATGTTGACTAGTTTTTATGTGCTAGTCACTGAAGAATGTAGAATGTTCAAGAAAGCAATCCTTCGCAAACTGCTTATCATCTTAGCAGTGACTAGGGAGCAGAGGAGTCCCCGGGTGGTACAGAGGGTTAACATACACAGCTATGAGAGTCAACTTTACTTTGAAAGAGCTAGAGATCTACCTCCACATCATCAGCTGAAAATCCTATCTCACTTACATGGCTGCGTGTTTGGAGATAAACTTTAAACCTCCAGTCATTGCCTTCTCTGATCACTGGGCACCATCTAAATGTTTTGCCACATTTTTCTACTGCACCGTATCATCTGTCTTCCATTCCTGAGGGTGAGTTTCAAGGAGGGCCATACTGTAAAAGGAGCTGGGGTTTAGTGCAAGCTCCAAACCTATTCCTGGATCTATGTTTATTTCTTTGTTTTTCCTTTTAAGTTGCTATAACTTGGGAGTTAATACATATTGAATTGTGTAGTTGCTTCCATAATCAGTCTCCAAACACACTTTTCCTTCCTGAACTCTTTGGCATCATCTCCCTTTAATCTTCCCTGCCCGTTTATATCCTCAGGTTTCCAACATTTTAATTGCAATCACCAGTAATTATCAATGTAGCTTATTGATCAATTACACTTTAAGACAGTGATTCCCAACCTGTGAGCTGTGCCTCCTGTGGGGATCATCCAATTCATAACAGTAGCAAAATTACAGTCATGAAGTAGAAATGAAAATGACTTTATGGTTGGGAGGGGGGTCACCACTACATGAGGAACGTATTCAAGGGTCAAGGCATCAGGGCGGTTGAGAACTACTGCTTTAAAAGTTAGTTAAAATCTTAAATTCCTTCATCTTTGGCATTATTGATTGGTGCATAAAATTGAATAACAGTCTGCATTAACTGACCTCCCACGTAGGTGCCGAGATATCCTTCTGTCACGGACAGAACTGTACTTCAGAACAGATCTTGAAATATTCTTGTGATTGCTGAATGCAATGCCTTTTCCTCTTCTACTTGTTTTTCCTATCAGAGTAGACGATATGATCACCTATTCAAATTAACCAGTATCATGGGCTGAGCCCCAGTGGCGTAGTGGTTGTGCGCGGGACTGCAGCCCACTGGGTTGGAGGTTCAAATCCAGCAGCAAGACTGGGCCTCCTACTCCCACCACCAGGGGGCAGTGATGCCCCCAAAACAAAACAAAAAACAAAAACAAAATAACCAGTCTCTGTCCATTCCAGCTCATTCTTGCCTAGGATATTGATCTGTATGTGCTTTATTCATTTCATTTTTGATAATTTATAATTTTTCTAGATTCATACTTTGTACATTCCACATTTCAGTTATTAACTGATGTATTTGCAACTGTTTGTCCTCTCTTTGGATGTGTGACATAATAAGGAAGATCTGAAAGCCTTGTTCCGTTCATGTCAGTTAGGTCAGCTTTCTTGGGAGTAGGCAGCTCTCCCCATGTTCATGTTGCGATGACTGTCAGCCTAGTGGGTTCATCCTCAGGCACTCTATCTGAAGATATTCTCAAAGGTGATGCTTAGTATCATCTTCCACATGTGATCTTTTGTTTGTTTGTTTGTTTGTTTGTTTTTAGGCATCATTGCCCTCAGGTGGTGGGAATAGGAGGTCCAGCCTTTGCTCCTGGGAGCTGGAATTGAACCTCCAACCCAGTGGGCCGCAGTCCTGCACACAACCACTACGCCACCGGGGCTCAGCCACATGTGATCTTTAAAATTATTCTATGATGTCCCTGAGTCCAGATTAGTAGGAGTTATGTTAATGAGGCAGAAAGATATAAAAATGAGAGCAGAAATCAGAGGGGCTTACTAACACAAGAAATGGAGAAACTTGTCCTCTGAACCCAGGGCATACTGAGAAGCTCCTGGCTCAAGGTAGATTGATATTGAGACCCATGAAGATCTTCAAGGAAGGCAGGGCCCACAGATGTTGAACTTAGACAGAGAACTTCCAGAGACAGAGAGATAACCTTTCCTTAGATCTGACACTTAAATCAAACTCCTAGCCTCCAAAACTGTGAGAGAATAAATTTCTGTTCAAGTGACCCAGTTAAGGGTTTTCTGTTATACTGGTAGTAGATAACAAAGACAACCATTTATTAAGGTAATGAGGTTTTCAATTTTAGTCTGCCCATGAAATTTGTGCGGTAGAAAGAGACATATCAACTGCCACGATTCTCCACAGTCAAGGAAGTTTGAATCATAAAGTTAAAATTAGACTTGAGGTTCTTATCTACAAGAATGTTATCAATTCACAATGAATCCATTGCATCTTAAATTTCACTTGAATTATGTGCAACTTCCTTACCCCCTAGGAATGTATGTGCTTTTTCTTTAAAATTATTTCCACTTAACAGTGAATAGAATGTTCTAAAGATGCACTCTAGTTAATAGACACAACAGTTGCCAAACGGGCCTGCTGGCAGGCTTATCTAAATTTTTAATCATCATAGAAGGTGAACACGGAAGAAAAGATCTATGTAAAATCTCCCACAAGTGTAGCAATAAAAACATCCAAACAGTATTGAGGATCAATTGAACCAATTTCCATTTCTTATGGAAATATGTGTTCCTGGGTACATTGTATCCTTTACTTTTTCAGTATCCAAAAATACTTCCAACAAAATAGGACCTATATTCTGATTTGGTATTATGATTAACCAATATCAGACTTCGCTGTCCATGTTTTTTTTGGTAACGAAAAAGCATTAAAAATAACCAAAATTTTAATTTGGGAAAACAGTTTATTGAAGGAATTATGGGGAAAATAGATGAAAGCCAGGGAAAAGGGGTTTATTTTTCTCCACTACTGGAAAAAATCTGTTGACATTTTGCAACAGATCTTTATAAACTTGATATTCAATGATATTTCAGGGAAGATTATGAATAATCTCTTAATATATACAGGGATGATGCTAAGAGGAGGCCATTTCTACCTCTGATCCTCATAATGTATCTAGAGATACCGCGAGACTTTATTCTATGAATATATGTGCTTCTGAGAGCCTTAAAGAGTAATGGGAACATACAGACTCTGTTCCAGATTGTCTAGATTAAAATACTGCCTCTGTCTCTCAGAGACTATGTGACATTGGACTTGACCTCTCTGTGCATTAGGTTTTCCTCTATAATGAGAAAAATGCTAACACCCAACTCATAAAATGGCTGTGAAGATTAAATGATTTAATGTATGACACCTTTAAAGCAGTGTCTTTTCAAGGGAATGCTCAGTCAGTGTCGTTGTTAGGTGCTGCAGATTAGGCCCCCATTCATAAGGATTATTATTAGACAAAAATGAGTGTATCTGCCTCATGGAACTTATATTACAATGTAAGCTGGACAACGAACTGTCACTTGGACATTGAATAAGGAGGATTGAAGAAGAATTGATGCATCTGAATCATGGTGCTGGAGAACACTGACAGACCACGAACTGCTCAGAGGACAAGCAAGTCCATGTTGGAAGAAGTAAAGCCGGAGTGCTCCTCAGAGGCAAGGAGAGAGAGCCTTTGTCCCCCCCACTTTGGACAGATGGTCAGGAGAGACGGGTCCCTGGAGAAGGACGCCATGCTTGGAAAAGTGGAGCGCAGCAAAAAAGAGGAAGGCCTCCCTAAGATGGATTAACAATGCATCATTGCAACAATGGGCTCCAGCTTCGGAATGAGTGTGAAGGCGGAGCAGGACCGGACAGGATCTCACTCTGCTGCACATAGGGTCAGGATGGGCTGGAATTGACCCAATGGCACGTAACAGCAACAACATATGACAATAGGGCAGGCAGAGAAATAAGCAAAATACATAATAAGTGGAGTATATAGTCTATTAGATGTTACTAATTGAGCTATGCCCACTCCCCAACCTCTAATAGTATCGTAGACCCTCACTTTTTCGCCTGTGATTATGATCCCATTTGGAAATGAGCTGTCTTTGTCATGTTAAAGAGATGGTTTAAGAGGAGGCTATGCTTTCAGTCCATCTCTGGCACAAATGGGTAAACAATCCAGTAAATAAGGGAGCAGTGATGGGTTAAAACAGACACACTTGGGCTGAGCCCCGGTGGCGCAGTGGCTGAGTGCGGAACTGCGGCCCACTGGCTTGGCAGTTCAATCTGGCAGCAGCTCTCCAGGAGCAAAGTTGGGCCTCCCACTCCCACTAGAGGGCAGTGATGCACAAAAAACAAAAACAAAACCCAAAATAGATATACTCAATGCAACATGTGTGTCATTTAATTTCTTGACCACTACTGCCATGTGCACTGACTGTAGCCACAGGTAAAATGAAATCTTTCACATCTTCAATCCTTTCTGTTTATCATGATGCTGTCTATTGACCTGGTTATGAGGATTTTGTTTTCCTTTACACTACATTGTGTTCCAATCCAAACACACTACATTGTGTTCCAATCGATCTTCATCAGCAAGTGTTAAGTCTTCTTCATGTTTAGCAAGCAAAATTGTGTCATCTGCACATCATAGGCTTTTAATAATCCATCCTCCAATTCTGATCCTCTGTTTCTCATCTAGTCAACTTCTCTGGTGATTTGCTCAGCGTACAGATTAAGGAGGTGTGGTGAGAAAATATACCTCGATGCAAACCTTTTTGAATCTTAGCCCTTTACTACTCCTTTATTCTGTTTGCACAACCGCCTCTTGATTCATGTACAAGGGCCTCATGAGCACAATAAAGTGCTCTTATCAATATTTTAGATAGTTTTTTATAATTAACAAGTCAAATACCTCTGCAAAGTCAATAAAAGACAAGTAAATAACTTTTGGTATTTTATGCATTTAACGTTAGCAATGATATCCACCATGCCAAGTATTCTTTAGAATTCAGCTTGAATTTCTGGAAGTTCTTGATGGATATACTGCTGTAACTACTTTTTAAATTATTTAGAGCAAAATTTTACTTGCATGTGATATTAATGATATTGTTAGGTTATTTCAGCGTAGTGTTGGGTCACCTTTCTTTGAAATGGGTACTCCTATGAATTTCTTTCAGTTGGTTGGCTAGAGAGCTCTCTTTCAAATCCCTTAGGATAGAAAGTGAGTGCTTCCAGTGCTCTACCAGCTTGTTGAAACATTTTAATTGGTATTTCATCAATTCATGGAGTCTTTCAGTAATGCATTCAGTGCAGCTTGGCCTGGGAATCTAGCAAAAAAGTGTTCAATAAAGAGACCAGTGTTCAGACCCTAAAATAAAGCATGGAGCATGCTTGGCATATTCATGTAATAATGTGCTGAGTGTCATGAGGAGTAATTGTCTGTAAGACATTAAAGACCTGGAAGCACAAGTGTGAAAAAAGATCCTATAGGGCCATATAGACATCATAAGCATTTTGGCTTTCTGGAGTACATGGAGGCAGTAGACTTTTGAGCTGATATGTGACATCATCTAAGTTATATTTTAAGATTTGAGCTACTGTTTGGAGAACTTAAGAGATCAAGGTGGGCACATAGAGACCAAAGAGCAAACCAAACTCACTGCTTTCAAGTTGAGTCCTAGTTTATTACGTTACCAACCTGACTTCTCTTTTGTCTCCAGACTTATATCAAATTTTCCTCTTCTCAGGCTTCATGTCATCCATTTGCTGCTCAGCCTTGGTAAGGCTGACTATGGAAGTCAGCCTTGATGCCTTTTAATTTTTCCTCTTTTTCAAAACCATTTTAATTGGGACTTAATACAGATATCATATCACTCCATTGTTCAGTCAATCAGTTTCAAAGCATTTTTTCATTCCTGAACTCCTTTACAACAATTCTTGTTTACTCCCAACCTCTCCACTACCACCACTGCTCCCCACTTCCAAAAATACCCCAAACAACCTCCCCTATTCTACTTGCTATCCCTGGAGGTTCATCAATCCTGAGGTTCATATACTTAACAACAGAAAAAACATGTAACAAAAATTAAATAAAGAGCCGCTCTCCCCCCCTCCCCCCCCCAATGGCATAACACATCTTAGATCAACCCAATGTGAACAAAAAAATACAGAAAATGTTGAATACCTGCTCAGGCCTAATATGCCTCTCAGTGGCGAGTAAGGGTGGGGCATCAACTGACAAGGTTTTCACCATTCAAATCAAGTTTATTCTTTGATCTTCTATAACCATCTCTCCAAAGACCCTGCTTAGTAAACACTTTCTTCCTGTCCCTCTATTATGGATAGAGGGAAATCACTGAAAGCTTATTTCCTTCAATGTAGATTCCTTGAGCTCACACTGTCATCCATAGCCTTCTGCAAACTAGGTTCTGCTAGTTCTCTCCTTCGGCTTTGGATGATATGATACATGATTTGCAATTCTTCAGTGACTGAGGTTGACTGCTTGTTTCATGTGGACTTAGTCGACATGTCATTGAGATGGCTGCTTGTTTGGAAACAATCTTTAAGACTCCAGATGCTATTTTACCTGAGAGCTGGACACTACCTAATTTCTTCAACACATTTTTATAGCACTCATAGTTTCTATGTTCCCTTCCTGTAGGCAACTATTGATCAGTGCCATGTTGAATTAATTGTTCTTAAGTTGGCTTGACACTTATTTTCATACTTCACATCTTATTTCTCAGGAAATTTTGTTGACTTGGCATTCAAAATATATACAATATGTAATCATTTCTCATAATCTTCACTGCTGGTCTCCATGAGCCAGAATCAATTCAATGGCTATTAAGTAACTACACCAATCCCAATTTGAGTCACCATTATCTCTTGTTTGGAATATTTCAACAATTGTCCCAAATGGACACTCTTTTCCACTCTTGTTCTCTGTTGTATCTTCACAACTGAGGATCCTGAGTGTGGCGGTCTTGTACGTGTCAATTTCATGATTGGGAGTAGGGGTGGAGTCTAGCCTGTCACTCTGGAGATAGCCAATGAGGTCTCTGTGTGGGCCTGGCTTTCTCCTGAGAATTCTGGGAAGTCTCAGGGTACTTACCAATTGGAGAAGAGAGACTTGTCTCTCAGTCTCTGGGAGTCGGTCTACCAGCAAGACAAGATGGTGGCATACCATGCTGACGGATCCCGAGTCCTGGAACCTAGAGGAGTTGGAATAGAAGCCACGTGGTCTTGCCCAGATGGAACCACACCTCTCGGCTGGGGAAGCCACAGAGAGACCCCTCTAAGTGCTGAGATGCTTCTAGATTGTCCCAGTGTCCTTGCATGTGCTTGGTGAGTCAAAAGAGACTTTATGGATTGATATCGGACATATGGGCTAATATAAGACTTATGACTTTGGACTGGGTTGTGATGCTTTCAAAATGTTCCATTCCTCTTGTATATAGACCTTTCCCTTATATCCATATGTGTGTTTACAAATGTTTCTCTAGTCTACCTGACTAACACACCGAGTTATTCTTTTAGAACCTAAGTGAGATCTTTACACTCTGTTCAAAACCCTCTATTGGTTCTCCACCTAGAGTAAGCACCAAAGTCCTTAAAATGAACCACAAGACCCTACACAATCTGCTCCTCCCCTTCTTCTTCCCTGTATAATCTTCTTGTTTTTCTCCCATTCACTCACTTGATTACCACCACACTGGTCCAGCCATTCATTGCCGCTTCATGAATATGCTGACAAACAATGACATCATCTTTTCCATCGGGTATAGTTTCTGCCCAGAAAACTCTTGTCTCAGATATCCACACAGCCTTCATTTCTGTCAAGTCTCTTTTCAAGTTTCACCTTCTTTTGTTTTTGACTTTGAATTATTAATTATTTTTTGAGAGCTGTTACAGCTACTGTAACAATTCATAAATCAGTATGTCAATCGTGATTTTACAATTGCTTTCACCATCAGTTTCAAACTTTATTTCCTCTTAAATTCTTTGGTATCAGCTCCTCTTTATCTCCCCTTCCCACCCTCAGATATCACCTTCTTGTTGGGGTCCATCCTAACCACCCTGATCCAGTAGATTGCAAAACTTTTCTGCCCTTTATCACATCTACCTTTCCTTTTTGCCCCTTTAGCTTTTATCAGTTTTTTATCTAGATACTTCCTCTCTTCCCCCAACCAATTATTTTCTCTCACCTCCCCTGGAATCTCAGCTCTATAAGTGCCAGAATCCTTCTTTGTTTTGTTGGCAGTCATGTCCAAATTTTCAGTGTAATGCCTGCCACATGTGATCACTGAACACATGGCGACTGAAGATAGGGTCATGGTCTCTATTATGCATCATATTTTAACAAATAAAAACCTTTTTCCCTATTTTAACTACTTCAGTAATTTTAATTAGTTGATGACTATTTATTTCTATTTCTTTTGTTAGTGCCCAGTCTGACAATATTTATTTTGATGATCCTGTAAAACAGGAGTTCAGTACATATTTAAACCTGCAACTTTGTTTTAATAAATCATTTTATTGGGGGCTCATACGGCTCCTATCTCAATCGATACATACATCAATTGGATGCACAGCACATTTGCACATTTGTTTCCATCATCATTCTCCTACCTAGGACCCCGGAACCAGCTCCCCATATTTTCCCTCTCTCCCCACTCCCCCTTCCTCATGAACCCTTAACAATTTACAAATTGTCATTATTTTGTCATCGTACACTGTCCGATGTGTCCCTTCACCCACTTCCCCATTGTCCAGACCCCAGAGAGGAGGTCCTATGTAGATCCCTACAATAAGTTCCCCCTTTCTACTCCACCTTCGATCCACCTCCTGGCATCACCACTCTCACTCCTGGTCCTGAAAGGATCATCTGTCCTGAATTGCCCCTGTTTCTGGCTCCAGTGTACATCGCCTGGTCTAACTGGATTTGTAAGGTAGAATTGGGATCATGATAATGGGTGGGAGGAAGCATTTAAGAACTAGAGGAAAGTTGCAAATTTCATTGTTACTACACTCTACCTTGACTGGCTCATCTCCTCCCCACAATTGCTCTGTAAGGGACTGTTGCTTTACCTATTTTTTTCCCAAATGTTATTTATTTAATATAATCATCACAAGGGTGCAAATGGTGTGTTCAAAGGGCTGTCGATGTTGGGTTCTCCCAGAAAGCTCTGGATCGAAAGGAGAATAGTCCTGACGTCATACAGGGCAGACCACTTGTCCTTCAGGATATCCACTCAGATGTTAGCCTGAGTGTCCACGTTGGGGTGGTAGCAGAGGGTGAGGAACTTCACTGTGGGTGCATTGTAAGGGTAACCAGTGGGGATCTTCATGGAGAGCTTGTACCTCAGGTCTTCATAGATGGTATCAGCTGCTCCCCACCCACTTGAAAAGGTTGTGTGATTCCGGGAAGGCAGAGATTCCTTTGTTGCCAGGCATCATGAGAGTCATAAGTTCCTGTTGTAGCCTTTTGGCCATGCAACCCTGGGCTGCGGCTTCACTGGGCTCGGCCCCTTTTCCGGTGGCCATAGCACTGGCTGCGGCTGGGTCTCGGTTTTGGGAGGCCATTCGCTCGGTGCTGGCAGACAGGGGTCTCAGAAGACTGGCCTGTACTGCAGTCTGCTTTACCTATTGATGGATTTTAGGTCCCCAATCTCTACTCCCCCTCATTTATAATGATATAATTTTTAGTTCTTTGATGCCTGATATCTGATCCCTTTGACACTTCGTCATCGCACAGGCTGGTGTGCTTCCTCCATGTGGGTTTTGGTACTCAAGTCTTTAAGACCTCAGATGCTATATCTTTTGATAGTCTGTCATTATCAGCTTACTTCACCACATTTGCTTATGCACACATTTGTCATCAGCGATCATATCAGGAAGGTAGGCACGCAATGATATGATTTTTAGTTCTTGAAGCCTGATTACTGATCCCTTTGACACCTCGTGGTCACCCAAGCTGGTGTGCTTCTTCCATGTGGGCTTTGTTGCTTCGGTGCTATTTTTTTGTTTTTGTTTTTTGGGCCCTACTGCCCTCTGGTGGTGGGAGTAGGAGGCCCAGCCTTGCTGCTGGATTTGAACCTCCAACCCAGTGGGCCGCAGTCCCATGCACAACCACTACGCCACCAGGGCTCAACCCAGCTTTGTTGCTTCTGAACTAGATGGTAGCTTGTTTACTTTCAAGTCTTTAAGACCCCAGATGCTACATCTTTTGATAGCCGGGCACCATCAGCTTTCTTCACCACTTTTGCTTGTGCACATACTTGTCTTCAGTGATCGTGTCCGGAAGATGAACATCATGGGATGCCAATTTAATAGAACAAAGTCAAACCTGCAACTTTACAAGATTTCTATCTCATTTAGGCCTTCAGTGCTTTGCATGATTTTCCCTCATTATTGAGATCCTAATTTGTATGCCATTTTTCAGGCTGGCTTACCAGACCACTAGGGTTGGTGAAGGCTGTGTTCTTTCTAGGTAGCCCTCTGTCCTGCTTCTGTCTCTGTGCTTATAATCATTAGGTTCTGTGTTCTTCCTTCACTGTAAGCCTTGTGAGAGGAGAGTTTGTCTTTGTGGTTTATCCTAGTATCACCAGTGGTGAAGGCTCAGAGACTCAATTTCATATTTAGATAGAAATCTAAAGCAAATATTAATCCTCAATTTAATAGATTGTTTGAGTGAAAATTTCCCAACAAGTTAAAGCAGTGCAGTTTGATTTAAAATATTTGGATGGCTGTGCTTCACAATGTTTCCTTTTCAGTTGTTATCTGTCAACTTCTCTCTGCAGGCTCATGTAACTGTATAAGCCAAAGGTGTGGTGGAGACTTTTAAATTAAAAGTGAATCCAGGGCTGAGCCCCAGTGGCACAGTGGTTGTGTGCAGGACTGCGACCCACTGGGTTGGCGGTTCAAATCCAGCAGCAGCTCTCCAGGAGCAAGGCTGGGCCTCCTACTGCCACCAGTGGGCAGTGATGCCCCCCACTCCCCCAAAAAAGTGAATCCATCAGTGGACAGCCTGGTCTTGCAATTTTAAGGAAGTCCATTGTACAATATTCTAGAGCCTTTTAAACTTCTAATTTAAATTTATTAGGTCAGACAGCTTCTTAAGGACTCACACTATCACAATAGGCAGTGGGCTATTAATGCAAGTGATTTCTCAGCTTTAAGACACATGCTCCTGTTTCTGATGATGTAAGACTTTGGAATTGTTAGAAACTTTAGATATCTAACCTAATTTCTTTTTTTTTTTTCCTCTCTCACCTCACTGCCCTGGTGGGAGGAGGGAGCCGAGTCTTGCTCCTGGAGAGCTGCTGCTGGAATTTGAACCATCAACCCTGTGGGCCACAGTCCCGCACACAACCACTGTGCCACCAGGGCTCAGCTATCTGACTTAATTTCATCATTTAAAATGCCCCCAAACTTTTCAAGCTAGGCTATATATAGTATATAGCATATGCAATTTCTCCTATTGCTATAAGACAAAAGATTCAGTTAAAGTGACTGCACTATTTTTAACTCACCTTGGTATTTATTTCATTTTATTGACTTATAATTCACATATCATATAATCCAATGGTTTATACATTAGGGAAATTGTATAATCATCACTACAATCAATTTTATAGCATTTTCTTCTATCCTATGCTCATTATTACTAGCTCTCCACTCTCCCCCACCTTTGCTGTCATAATTCTAAAGACTATTAGTCTAGTTACAATTCCCATAGACTTACTTATCCTGAATTTCCTGTAAAAAAGATCAGAGCAAATTTTCTTTTATTTAAAAAAAAAAACCTTAATATAAAAGAAAGCAGAAAACAACAAAAACTAAAACAAACTGAAAAATGGGTCAAAAGAGAAAATAAATTATAATGTGCTACATTTTAGCTTGCCTATAGCTGCATTAGTCCACTTTCCAGTGCACTCTGTCTTGAGGGGAAGACTCGTCACGTCCCAGTAATTGGTCAGAGAGTATTACTGGAGGCTGAATTCACATGGAGGCTCTGTAAATAGATTTTGGTCTTTCACTGTCATCCAGAGCCTTCTGAAAACTGAGCACTCAGAATTTAAGCTCTAATACAATTGCCTCCTCCACTCTTGGAAGTTTATCATTACGATCTTTGGATCACACAAGCCGATGTGTTTATTCTGTGGGGATGGATGGACACTTCACTTCTATGAGTACTTGCTTTAAGACAAGCTTTTTAAGGCCTGGATGCTGGTCTTTCTATAGCTGAACACTCTCTGATTTTTTTCAACCACACTTTGCTATTGCAGCTATGTCTTCAGCAATTCATTCATGAGGGTAAGTATTGAGCAAGGCTAGATGAGGAGAGAAAAAAAAAAACGAGATTAGGGCTTAAAGTTCAGGGAGAGCTCAAGATGCATGCATATCCCTGCTTCCCTTTAGTGGCAGCATGATCAGTTTTTTGGGAGATAATATAAGTAGCCTTCATGGAGTTGCTGGCACTGCTAATCGTGGTGTCCTTAAACTAGCCAGTTCACCGTGATATTTAATACAGAGCTTAGTACAGAGTGTGGCCTGAGAGGGACTGGCACATGCTGGCTGTTCAAGAATATTAGAACAATGGCATAATGAGTCCTAAGAAGTGCCACTTGGTACATTTATGTCGATCTGCATTTTTTTACTTTGATGAGAAACAATCTGCAGGCTTCCAAGGGAGATTTTTGGCCTTAAGCAGTTTGGAGAGTTGCCAGCTATACATAACCACGTGACCTTAAGTGCTAATTAAGTCACAGTGGAGTTTAACAACATGACACTTCCCAGGCAACATATATTGAAGTAGCTTTCCTATGACAAGGATGAGAAGCAGCGTCTCAGAAATCCGTTTCCTAAACCCTGATTTATTCTTGATCATGAGCAAATATGAGCATAGAAGTAAAGGAAAAGCAATGACTCAGTCATCTTTTTAAGCCGTCACCAGCAAGCACGCCTGGAACACCGACCGTCTATGAGCAATTGGGCCAGGGGATGGAGACCTGAGTGGAGAAAGGCAGTCCTAATCCTCACAAATTAGTATGATTCTGATGCTTTCACACTGACCTCCACCTGCTCTGAAAAACATTTGTATTCGTTAGCACATTTGACTTCAGGAAACACACACCCAGCCTATCCAGATTAAACAAAATAGGGTATTAAAAAAAAGAGTGCATGAATCCTCACCTAATCTACAGGCAGTGCTGCAAGACCCCAGGATGGATCAAATCAAACCAAAGCCACCGATGACAAGCTTAATCCAACTCATAATGAGCCTACAGGGCGGAGCAGAATCAATCCTTCGGGTGACCGAGCCTATCTTCACAGGAGCAGACAGCCTTTCTCCTGAGAATGACTGAGAGCTCCCCAGAGAATGCAACTTACATATAAGTTTACATGGTCATGGGTCATATGTGGTGCATTCAGTAGTAGCCAAAGAGACAGGGTTATATTGTACACTTCCAGGTCATAGAAGAGGAGCCCCTGTGATGCAGTTGTTACACATTAGGCTGAGATCTGCAGGGTTGGCTGTTCAAAATCACTGGCAGCTCCTTGGGAGAAAGAGGGGGTTGGCTACTCTCCCAGACAGTTGCGGTCTTGCAAGTTCATGGGAGCTGTTCTCCTCTGTCCTGTAGGATCCCTGTGAGGCAGTAGAGATTTGATGGCAGTGAGTTTGAGTGTGGGGAGGTCGTAGGACTCACATCTATAACTGTGATGAATTGAACCATGCCCCCAAATATATATAACATAAATTCTAACCTCTGTGTCTGTGATTCCATTACTTGAACGTCAGTTTGTCATATCATGGTGGCTTGTGTTTTGCTGTAAAACTGGAAGATGTATCCACATGCCATCAAGTCCATTCACAGTAATTAGAGAAGCTGGACTGTGTGAAGGGAATAAGGGATCAGGACTGGAGGAAGGACCATTATTAACCTGTGATACAAAGATGACACAACTGTGCTTTCTGAAAATAAGGGGGGCTTGAAGCATTTGCTGATGAAGGTCGATGACCATAGCCTGGAGTGTGGCTTACACTCAATGTCGAGAAAGCCAAAGTCCTCACAACTGAACCAGCATCCTGAAAGCAGAGAAAAGACCAAAGTTGTCAAGAATGTTATCTCACTTGGATCCACAATCAATGCTCATGGAAGCCACAGTCAAGAAATCAAATAAAGCTCTGAATTGGGTAAATCTGCTATGAAGGACCTATTTAAAGTGTTGAAAAACAAAGCTGTTACTTTGAGGGCTAAGGTGTTCCTGACCCACATGGAAGTTGGACATTGAAGAATCAATACATTTGGATTATGGTCCCAGTGAAGACTCTTGAAAGTACCTAAAGAACCAGTAAATCTGTCTTGGAAGGAGTACAGCCAGAATGCTCCTGAGAGGCAAGGGTGGTGACATTTTGTCTCACATAATTTGGATATGTTAGTAGAAAACACCAGTCCCTGGAAAAGGACATGTTTGATACAGTACAAAGCAACCAAAATGAAGAAGACTCACAACAAAATGAATTTCCTCTAGTTGCAACAATGGACTCAAACAGAAGAACTGTGGGGAGGGTGGTACGGGATCAGGAAGCGCTTTTTTCTGTTGTACTGAGAGTCGCTGTGATTCAGAACGGACTCCGGGGCACATAACAAAAACAAATGAAACTATGATCCCGGGTCGGAAGAGGTTGTCTTAGTTATGTTAAGGATTGGTACAGGGGGTGTCTGAGTTAATCACGAAACAGAATGAGCAGAGATGGGGTAAAATAGACACCATGACATGTGGAACTTTCCAAAGAATCAGGAAGCAGAGGAGACAAGGACCTTCCTCCAGAAACCATAAAGTAAAAAACAAACAAACGAAAAACTTCACAGTCATCCAGTCGATTCCAACTCATGAGGACCCAACAGGACAGGATTCATCTGCCCTCTGGCTTTCTGGGACTGTAACATTTCATGAGAGTAGAAAACCTCATCTTTTCCCATGGAAGCAGCTGCATGTTTTAAACTGCTGATCTTGAGGTTGGCGGTTCAACTCCTAACCACTTCTCCACCAGAACATTTCTCTAGTGCTCACAGAGGGGGTAAGCTTTCTCCTCCAGCCTGTGCTCTCATGTTCAACTTCTAGCCTTCAGTGACAAAAATAAACAGACCTTTGCTAAAGCCATCTACTCCTGCTATTTCTGTGGTACTAGCATTAGATACCTAAGACACATTTGGAACCAGAAGAGTGAGGTGCTGCTCTAACAGTCCCCTAAGACACGGAAGTTTGTTGGGAAGTGAGTACGGAGTAGAGGAAGGGGCAGTTGTAAGGTGTGTAATAGTACAAACCTAACTGTCTTGGACAAGACTGTTGATAGAGTGAGGGACATCAGCGGCCATCTGGTGAAGGTTCAGAAGGAAGTGACAAGAGTAACAGAGAAAACTCTTCTGTCTTAGAGAATGCCTACGGCATTAGCAAGAGAATGTTGCTAGAAACGAGTTCATTAAATGTGCTCTGTTGAGACTCTAAAAATAAATAAGAGCCTGTCAATCGGTCAATCGAGGAAGGGCAATGCTTTTTATATAGTGGTAAAAAACTTGCTTGACTGATGGTGCGCAGCTATCAAAAGATACAGCATCTGGGGTCTTAAAGGCTTGAGCATAAACAAGCAGCCATCTAGCTCAGGAGCAACAAAACCCACCATAAAAGGAGCTCACTTGCCTGTGCGATCATGAGGTGCTGAAACAATCAGGTATCAGACATCAAAGAACAAAAATCAAAATCAATGGACCAATTGACTCCCGATATCGCTGAAGACAAATGGATACAGAGGCAAACAGAGTAGAAGAAATGATGGTGTCCAGCTACCAAATGATTGAATGTCTGGAGTCTCAAAGACTTAAAGATAAACAAGTTGCCATTCAGCACAGGAACAGCAAAGCCCACATGGAAGAAGCACACCAGCATGTGTGATCAAGAGGGGCCGAAGGGAGCAGGTAGTGAGCATCAAAGAACAAGAATCACATCATCACGAATGAGAAGGAGAGCAGGGTGGGCACCTAAGGCCCACTGGTGGGTAATTGGTCACCCCTTTATAGGGGAGTCACGGAGAGGAGACAGACCAGTCAGGGGGCATCCAGGCAGCGATGAGGCACACAAGTTTCCTCTAGTTCCTGAAGCCTTCCTCCCCCCAACTATCATGGTCCCAACTCTACCTTATAAATCCAGATGGACTGGAAAAGGTACACTGGTAGAGAGGGGAGCTGGAGATATGGAGAAACCAAGATGGATGTGCCCCTTCAGCTGAGTGGTTAGATTGGAGCTGCTAGAAGAGTGGAGAGAAGGTGGGGTAGAAGATGGAGCCAACTGCAAGGATATACATATAAGCTCTTATTTGAAGGATGGGCACCAAAGGAGTGGGTTGGGGGAGAAGTCAGGTAGTGTAAGATATGACAGAACAATAATAATTTATAAAGTATTGAGGGTTGATGGGGAAGGGAGAGCAGAGGAAGAGGGGAAGGCATGGAAAAGCCGATACGAAGTGCTCAAGGGAAAAGACGGATGATTGAACGCTAACAGCAGCGGACATGTTAAGGTGCTTGGCACAGTATGTTTATTTATGTATTGTGAAAAATGATGTACAAGGCCCCAATAAAATGATTTTTAATAAAAAAAACTTGCTTGAATTAGATTCCAATGTTTAACTGAAGTTATAATGTGTAAGTGATGGACTTGTGTATCTGACTGATGGGGTTTTCAAACCTTTTCTTTTGCTAATGAAAGGATCATTGTATCGTAACCCTTAGAACAACCCACACATCAGTTGGCTCGTCCCTCTCCACACGAAATGTGTGGTCAGTTTTTCTAAGTCTCTGAAGAAGGCTGTTGGTATTTGACTCGGGTAGTGTCAAACCTCATTCTTGCTGCACTGTTTCTCCTTGCTGCTTAGAGTAAAGGAAAGCATAGGAGGACAGAGCTGGACTTAAAAGTGAATCGTGGGGCTGAGCCCTGGTGGTGTAGTGGTTGTGCGCGGGACTGCGGCCCACTGGGATGGAGGTTCAATTCTAGCTCACAGGAGCAAAGGCTGGGCCTCCTACTCCCACCACCAGAGGGCAGTGATGCCTAAAAAACTTTAAAAAAAAGTGAATTGTGCCAAATAAAAAACAATCTGCACAAGAAACTAAGGATGCATGTTCTAGAATGTTCCCCACGGACCTGGCCACACAGTCTGTAATAAGGAGAGTCAGCCTGTTTCAACAAAAAAAGAGAAGTCCCTGAAGGAGATAGCTTGGCAAAGTGGCTGTAGCAGTGGACAGAGTTCTAACAATTGTCAGGAGGCTGCAGCTGGTGGACATCCGGTGCCTCTGAGGAGGAACCCACCAATGGCAACAGTAAACTGAGCCCCGGGGTAGGGGTGTGTGTGTGATGGGTCATGCAATGAGCTTCAATTCCGAATCACCAGGGGCTCCTGGGGATGGAGAGGTGGCTTTCTACTCCCATACATATTGTGTGCCCTCTCAGACACTCACAGGGGCTAGTCTACTGCGTCATCCAGGGTCGTGGTAAGTGGGAATTGACTTGACCACGGTGAGTGTCTGTTTTGGATGACTCTAACCAAGTACCCAAGACAAACGGAGGCTGAAGGAGAACAAGGACGGAGGAAAGAATGCTGTCTGTCCCTTAGAGTTCTACAGCCAGGGGGCAGGCCAAAGGATCCGTCTGTTCTCCACGACAAGCGAAGGCGCATTCCTGGCACAGCTCAGGATCACTGGCGTGGGAAGCCAGACTCGCCATTTCAAAAGGAGGAGCTAGCACCTCGGGCCCTCAAAGGGTGGCGCACGGCCTCCGTGGTTCCAAAGGGTCAGATCTTCTTCGCCAACTCAGTTCTGAGCAGGGGGTAGCGATCGGTTCGTGTTCGGGGTCCGATTACTCTCAGGCTGAAGGGCAGGTAGACACAGGCCTGCCGTGGCCACCAGGGCTAGGGCATGCCTGAGATGGGCTCGGAGGATGGGGCCAGCTCATCAAGCCCAGTGGCATGTTCCCAGGAGGGATGAGTTCCTAGAAACGGACATTTTGCTGGGTGAAGTAGAAGCGTAGCAAGAAAGAGGAACAGGTGCCAAGAGGAGTGACACAGTCGCGGCAGCAATAGGCTCACACTTCACAAGTATGAGGACGGTGCAGGACAGATGGGGCAGTGTTTTGTCCTGTGGTATGTAGAGTCCCTGTGAGTTGGCACCCATTTGACGGAACAGCGTCACAGCTTAGTGAGTCCTGCGTTGGGTTGTTGACCACAGGTCAGTGGTTCCTAGTCATCAGCCGTCCTGGGGGAGAAGCAGCAGGCTTTCAGTTCCCCCAAAAGCTTACAGCTTCCGAATCCCATCGGGGCAGTTCTGCTGTATCCTAGAGCGCCCCTTTGAGTTGGCGTGGACTCCATCTTAACTGGACAGATGCTTCTATATTTGTACTTAAAGCCAGCAGTGCCCAATATAAAGTTGAAGCGTGAAATCCACTCTATTAAAAAACTTAATTTTTTCTTGGGATTAAATAACAAATTTTTAAAATATATAATGACAATTCTAGGAAGAGAACTTGAAAAAGTATATAGAGTTTTATATTTTAGTGTAGCCATTTTACACGCTAATAGTGATTTTTTTTCTTTTTTTAGAAATATATTTTGTTGTTGACAATATGGAATGTAGAACATACATCATTACAACAATTTCTACATGTACAATTCAGTGACATTGACATACTTCATGTAATAGTGAACATATTCTTCATGTGACTTAATCATTGTTACACTCCTTATGCAACTCACTCCATGAACAAATT
Organism: Nesogale talazaci; assembly: GCA_004026705.1. NCBI lineage: Eukaryota > Metazoa > Chordata > Mammalia > Afrosoricida > Tenrecidae > Nesogale > Nesogale talazaci. The sequence continues at coordinate 8,404 of PVJH01012907.1, read as the reverse complement.
CATTACCTCCTGACTTTCCCATCACACAGTCTAAGTTGTTTGTCAAGTTTTTCAAGTTACCTTTTTCAAGAACTAATGTCAATTGTTCTTCTGAATTTTGGACTTGCTTTGTCCTGCTGCCTTCTTTTTCTCTCCGATTTCTTCCATTTGCAATGGAGACATTTGCTGAGAACACTGAACTTTGCAACCATAATTTCTAATATAGATTTTACAGATTTCAGAGATGAAGAGGAATTTTGCCCCAGGATAAAAAATGCCTAACCACTTCTCCTACCTTTGTTGAATGATTCAGAAGACGTCATTTTGGATCTGGAGTTGATTTAAGACATTGGGGTTCATGTGATGGGGTGAACTGTGTTGTCCTGTGTAGTTTTGGTCCATTTCCTGCCTCTGGAGGAGCCATGGTGGTGTGGTGGGCTATGCGTTTGACTGCTAATGGAAAGGTCAGCAGTTCAAAACCACTAGCCATTCCAAGTACTCCCATAAAGCATTATAGTCTTGGAAGCACAGAGGGGTATTCTACCCTGTCCTATAGAAATCAACACAATGGCAATGAATTTTGAGTGAACATATAGGGAATATTATTAATTGACTTGTGCCCCTTAATATATTTCTTGTAAATCCAAATTTCTCTGCTTATGATTATAATCCCACTTGGGAATGTTACAATAAGAGGGAATATTAGTGTAGGGTTTGTTTTCCATTTCATTTGAGATGTAAGAAACTTAAAAAGCAGGGGCTGAGCCCCGGTGGTGTAGTGGTTGTGCATGGGACTGCAGCCCACTGGGATGGAGGTTCGATTCCAGCTCCCGCCACCTGAGAGCAGTGATGCCCCCCCCCCCAAAAAAGAGTGAGAAAGCTCAAGGAATTGGAGTTCAATATAGAGGTACTCATATTCAAAATACATGGGTCCTTATCTGGTTATAAGGTGATTTAAGTATTTTTGTTATTATCATAATTGCAAGAAATTTGATAACAAGATGGTCAACAAATACATGTGTAGAAAAAAATTAAATACTTATCACTTGAACACATGAGGAGCCATGGTGGTACAGTATTAAATGCTCTGCTGCTAACCATAAAGTTGGCCGTTCAAACCCACCAGCCACTCCATAGGAGAGCTAGGTGGTAGTCTACTCCAATAAAAATGTACAGTCTTGTGTGCCCCAAAGAGTGACTGTACTCTGTCCTAGATCACAGAAGTGCAATGGGTTAAGAATTGGGCTGCCAACCCAAAGGTGGGCCGTTCAAAATTCACTAGTTGCTCTTTGAGGGAAAGATGAGGCTCTCTACTCTTGTAAAAACGTAGCCGTGGAAACCCTAAGGAGTATTTCTACACTGTTTCCTATAAATCAGAATAGAGCCTATGACAGTGGGTCAAATCCCATGGGGAAGCTTACTCTGCCTTAGAGGGTTGCTGTGCATCTGAACTGCCTGAACCAGCAGTGGCGTGAGCATTGAAAAGCCCACCCCTAGCATTCTAGTATATTCACCTCCACTCTTGTTTATACGAAAGAACAAAAACAAAAAGTCCTCTATATGTCTAAAATCTGGTGCCAAACAATTTTATATGTTTTTCAAATACTTTTGTGTTTTGCGTATTTTACTACAGAATTATATGTTTTAAAAATGATTTAGAATAATTCCAAGTCAGTCCATTGCATGTTTTCTTTTATTTTCTATAATTTCTTGGTATTCATTGCATATCTTTTAAATGTGGTAATATTGTAAATATCCTTTTCACTAAGTCTTCATGTACTTCAATAGTCATTTCTTTTCTTCATTTTTTAAAAGACAAAAATATTTCAGATGCATTGGCGGTTGATGCTTTATTTTTGTGAGTGGCATCACTGCACTGGTGGGAGTAGGAAGCCCAGCCCTGGTCCTGGAGAGCTGCTGCTGGATTTGAACCATCAACCCTGTGGGCTGCAGTCCTGCACACAACCACTACGCCACTGGGGCTCAGCCCGAGGGCTGATGGTTTAAATACATCCTGTGAAGTACTTTGGGAGAAAGGTCTAGTGATCTACTTTTGAAAAAATCACCTGAAAATTCTAGTTTTACTCTGACACACATGAGGTTGCCAGACTTGGTTTTTGGTTTTCTTTGGCAGTCTTGTGGTAGTATAGTAAAAACTTAAACAAACTAGACTTACCACGACTCGTGAGTAGGACTATTAATAGAGACTGGAGAAATGTAGAATTATTGGGTAATAAGAAAACACTACTTACTCAACTAAGTAAGTACTCAGAGAGCCCCGATGACATAGTAGATCATGCTTTGGACTGTCCTTCACAAGATCAATAGTTCAAAATCATCAGCCACTCTATGGGAGAAAGAGGAGAGTTTTTGCTCCCTCGATTATTTTACTACCTCAGAAACCTACAGGGACGGTTCTGTTCTCTTCTAGAGGATTGACTCAATGGTTATGACTTTTTGGTGTTGGACCCAATCAAATTTCTAATTGCTGTTTATCACTGGACTATGGTTCATATCTGGTAAATACTCTTTCCTTTGTTCTAGCCTTCTTATGTTCAGTAGGGTTCTCTACAGCTAGTTAGTCCACACAGCAGTACAGAGGACTCAATTCAATTCACTTCTGTGGAACAGTTAATATACTGGAAGTCCTTGGAATCATGAGGGCTGCCAGATCCAAAGTCAAGGAAGTAGAAAGCTGACTTTTCTCTCGGACAATGCAGGCAGAGTTCGCCCACAGGCAGCAAACAATAGGGTGGTTCACCAACAGCCAGCAGCTCAGGAGCTTAGTGAAGTCAGATGAAACATCAAACTCAAGCAACGCAAGATGGCAGGATCCACCAACCTCATGTTCAAGTGATATCCATACCAGCAGCGTGGCGAAGCAGATCTCCAAGGAACCTCAGGCTCTAGCGACATGATCCATGGGGTGGCAGTCCCACAGGAAGTGTCGTTCACAAGTTGAGGCAAAGAATTAGCTAAAGCAGCTGCGTGCTAGTCTGATCACTAGAGAGCAAGAGAGCAAGGAGGGGGTCTTGACAAGTCATTTATCTCTTTGCCCTCTAATCAAACTGCAGCCTGTGCACACCCACCCATCTGCGTGTTTCCTCTCACACTTGCTCTAACACCATGTTTCCTGGAACAGTTAGGGCATTGTGTTGTAATTATGTACACGAGATTGGAAGTTGCTAGGAGACAAAGGCTATGGGAAACAGAGGAATGGAAAGAGAGTGTATGTGGACACATTGTTTATTCTCATAGTTAAGAAGCTTGGGGGCTGAGCCCCGGTGGCGTAGTGGTTGTGCGCGGAACTGCGGCCCACTGGGATGGAGGTTCAATTCCGGCTCCCAGGAGCAAAGGCTGGGCCTCCTACTCCCACCACCTGAGGGCAGTGATGCCTAAAAAAAAGAAAAAAAAAAAAAAGAAGCTTGGGAGACCATCACACTTGTGAGTTAGATATGAGTCCCAATTATACTCTCATATATACAATTAATCCTCACAATGTCCTCCCATAATAGTGTTGCCTTAAAGTTACCTCTTACAAGCACATGGTTGATTACTATCTGGCCTTCAGCTTTATCTAAAGGAGCAGATATGTTGCAATTTCCCTCCCTGCCCAGGGGATAGTTACTGACCCCAGCCATTGGTGTTCGGTTATGCTTCCAAGGTACTCAAGTCCTCTAAGATCAGAGTACAGCTCACTTTGTTACATATGTGGTTACCTGTAATTAGGGAGCTTGCATGCCTGGAGACTATATAAGTCGATGTAAGAATACTTTCTCCCTTGCTGAGCCCTGGTGGCGCAATGGTTGTGTGTGGGACTGCGGCCCACAGGTTTGGTGGTTCAAATCCAGCAGCAGCTCTCCAGGAGCAAGGTTGGGCTTCCTACTCCCACCAGGGCAGTGATGCAGAAAAAAAAAAAGAATACTGTCTTCTGCTTAGACTTGGTTCCTGATGATATGGTGGCGGTGAGCACCACAAACTTTTGTTTGTCTTTTAATTTCTTCCTTTCAGTTACGTAACTGTTCCTTAGGCCCCATCTGGATATGGGGCTGGGTTCCACAAAAGACTACGTATTCTGTTTCTTTTCATGCCCAAACCTAATATAGTGCCATGTACACAGCATACAAACAATGACTCAATTAATCAGTCAACAAACCATAAATTTACAGGTAATGAATACTAGATGGGTCAATTGCCTAACTTTTCACTAATTATAAACAAAATTAATTTTTTACTTGGCTTTTCTTTTTCTTAAAACTTTTAATTGTGAATTGAGCAAAGGTTTACAGAGCAGATCATCAACTTTACAGGCAACAATTCGTGCCCATTTTGCTTCATCTCACTCATTGCAATCCCTTCAATGTAACACCAGCTCTCCCACGAACTACTCCACCTTCTCCATGTGTTTTTCATTTCCATGGCTTCCTCTCTTCTAATCCTTCTGAACTTGGGTAAATGCTGCCCACCTAATCTCAAATGGTTGAGTATTCTAAGTTGTACATACCTCACTATTATGATGTACTGTTATTGTTCCCCTGATAATCTCGCCTTTATGGGTTTGAAAATTGCACCACAGTGCTGAATTCATTTTCAGAACTGAAAGGTGGCTAAGGGTCACCAATATCTATCCAACCAATAAGCTTGATATCTTTTAAGAATTTAAATTTTTTCCTAAAGTTTACCCCTCACTCTATCCTGAACTGACTACAGTGAGACGTTTCAGAGAAGTTGGTAGTGAAAGCTGGGCACCATTTAATATTCTTTGGGTCTCAGGCTTGTGGAGACTGGTATGGAAGTGGTCTGTTGTACACTCATGAGCTGTTAAGATTTTACAGCTATTCTTGAATGTCTTGAATGTTGTAACTTGTGGAGAACTTGTGAAAGAATGAATTCTTGATGCACCAATTTATATATCCAGTAGACATTTATCCAGTGTCTATTACAAGTTCTGAGAACACATACTTCTCCAGTGATTCTCACAGAGCTTGTTTGGAAATATTGGGGAACAGGAGTCTAAATGGTGACTATGGCCCCACACATGTTTTTTTCTTTACATACTGCTTTAATATGGAATATTAATGCATTTCACATACATATCTACAATTTTGTCTTTTCTTTTTTAAAAAATTCTGACAACAGTGGACTTATATGGAAATAGTCAGTTAAAATTGGATTCCATTGTTTAGGTAGAGAGATTTCTTAAGCCCTCCAGGCTGTCATGTTTACTAATTCACTTACCAAGGTGTACCCATTGAAAGTTTGTTGTATACCTGCTGTTCCTGGAAGTATTTTGACATTGTGACCTGACCCCTGCATTTATTCCATTGCTTCCTTTGAGTAGCTTGGAATAATGGAAGCAGAATGAAGAGTATACAGTAGGAACAGTTTCCTCGTGCCTGAGCTTTTGATTAAAAAGCAACACACATGAATTTGGGTTCTACTTCTGCCACCATCTTGTCTTGCGATCTTGAGTAAGTGAAGGGTTCTTCTTGCTTAAATTCAATTCTGAACTTACCTGTTTTACCAGTCAAGGGAGGTGAAAAATACCCATTTGAATTCAGATTCCCATTGGGATCAGTCTCTCACTCCAATAATGGATGGACTTTTGGGGATTGTGGCCTAAAGCTTGTCCTTACTGCTCCGGTGCAAAGATGCACTAGGCTCCGTGGTTTTCATTGGCCGCCTGGCCTGGATGCTATTTCACTGCCTGCCTCAGTTTCCCTCATTCAGTCTCTAGGCTATCGACACTATCCCCATTGATTTTTGACCAAGCTGTCAAACAGTCTGGGAAGTTCTCACCTGGCCACATTCTTGGATGTTCTCACCTTGCTCTAGCTCGTTTGGAATTCTTAAACCTGAAATTCACTAAGAAATGTTTTCAAAAAGCACATGTCTAAATGACAGTCTGGCTTCTAGTCTTCCTGCGGTGGCTGTCTGTCTTACTGTAGAGCACATGCATTGAGTGCTATTTCATCCCAGGCGGGATTCCTGGTGTTTCTGCATCTATCCATTCACTCCTCATTGCACGCTCAAGCGTCTTAACTTTCAACTTGACCATTCATTTGGTTGAAAGTTCTTTTCTCTTGTTAGTAAATTTAGCTATCAACTCGGAGGTGGGGAATTCCCAAACCCAATCCCTGAAGGCTTGGCATATGTGGTCTTATTTTCACTGCAATGGCGTATTTGCGTCCCTATTTTTTGTAAGTTCGGAAAGCAGGGTGTTAATCTGAAGCCTCTGGCTCTTTAAAGGTCAATAAACAACAGCTCCAGGGCTATATTCTTTCCTCGCAAGAACACATGCCCATTTGCTTTGTTCCCTCGCCTGCTCTGACTTTTCCATAATTTAAAGGCTGAACTGGTGTCCTTTTCCTGTTCATCTCTTCCGCCTCCCCTCGCTGTAAACTGACTCCTGGGCACGAAACCTACGCTGATCAGTTGGCATGTACATGACTCACAGCCTCTCTCCTTCCTCTCCTAGCCAACTGCATCCACATGGAAGAAGCTCATCATCCTATGTGATCCAAAGATGACAATAACAAAATCTAAATATATACACATCACCACTCACATGCCGCACATGTAAACACCTGCCAACAGGTTACATTTGGCCAGCTCCTCTCCTCAATTCATGTGTCAGTGGGGCCAGAACGGCATGGCCAACCTCAGGAGGAGTCTCTCAGCTGAGCTCCGGTGACAGGGGACCAGTGATAGGATGGCAGCGATGGGAAACACAGGATGGTCATCTTTGGTGAAGGTGAGAAGAATAAAATGAACATTTTACACATGACATCTTGAGGGGCACAGAATTTGACAAGTTGGTTCATGGGGCATTTTGAGGTATGGAGGTACACACATTGCAACATGTGGACAGTCGCAGCAAGTGGATGCATCCAGCTGCCCCACGTCATTCCACCATCCCAGACTGCCACTCATCAGCAGCATTCCTTAACACCAAATCCAGCAGCAGCTCTCCAGGAGCAAAGCTGGGCTTCCTACTCCCACCAGGGCAGTGATGCCACAAAAAAAGAAGAGCTACAGTCTCAGAAACCTACACGGCAGTTCTACCCTGTCCTAGAGGGGTGTCATGAGTTCGCATCGACTCGATGGCAATGAGTTTGGCTTTTTTGTTAATAGTATTTTATAATATAAATATTCTGCCTTTTATTTAGTGATTTTTAGAATAGTTTTCAGGTTTCAAAAAAGCCCTGTAAACAAAGGCTCTGGTAAGCATCTTTGTTGAACTTCCTGTGCCTACACACGTGAGTGTTTCTGTTAAGTTGGTGTGGAGAAATGGAGCACCTGAGTATGGTATTTAATGAATTTAAATATAGTTTAAATGTCCATCAATTTGCCTTAGTGTCTGTATCAGTTTACAAGCAGTTGGTAAGCGCTAATTAAGGGAGAGATCTAATCCCACGAATAGCTCTGTGGAGAGAAATGAAGCCGCCTGCTCCTGTAGAGTCAGAATCTCAGATACTCTCTATGGGCTGCGATGAGTAAGACTGGACCTGAGGGCACAACCAGCCTCTCTGTTGGAGAAAAACGGGCACAGTTGCTCCTGTCAAGAGGCGCAGCCTTGGTGAGAAAGGCTCTAGGTGGACCTCCGACTGAAGGAAGGGGACCCCACCTCAAAACTCCCTCGGACTGAGGACTGAAACTCCCTGATAGGAATGAAGGCAAAGGGTGGCCACCCAAAGATTGTGGAAATGGTGGTCTTTGGACCTTGGTGTGACCCCTGGCTTAGTGGGCACCCCCTTGCATTAATATGACAGATATAAACCTGATTGACAAGGATCTGCCCTTGTAAGAAATGGTACAGGAAAAGTTTCTCTAGCAACAGGCCCCATGCTCAGTGTCAATTGAGCTCAATCAATTAATGATTCCGTCTGTTCAAAGCAACAGCTCATGGATTGCTCTTCACGACTGGACCGGACTTGCATAAACTGCTCTTCTCATCAGTACCTTAAATTCTATACCATTGAGTAAATTATTGATGTTGTCAATGCAACTGTCTTAAACCCCAGGGGGATATTTGATAAGACTTCCCCCCATTTGTATCAGTTCCTTTATTTTTTAAGATCATATTATCGGGGGCTCATACAACTCTATACATCACAATCTATACATAAATCCATTGCGTGTCAAGCACATTTGTACATTTGTTGCCATCATCATTCTCAAAACTTCTACTTTCTATTTAAGTCTTGCCATCGGCTCCTCATTTTTTCCCCTCCCTCCTCATTCCCCTCCCTCACGAGCCCTTGATAATTTATAAATTATCATTACTTTGCCATATCTTACACTGTCTGATGTCTCCCTTCACCCATTTCCCTATTGTCTATACAACAGGGGAGAGGTTATATGTAGATCCTTGTAATCGGTTTCCCCTTTCTACCCCACCTTGTCCTCCATTCTCCCATTATTG
>PVJH01012906.1:0-62419 GCA_004026705.1 Nesogale talazaci | reverse complement strand
AGATTTCCTAGGAGTCTCAGGTGAAAGCCGTGCCCACGTAGAGGCCTCATCGGCTACTCAATGGCTTTCTCCAGATTAACAGGCCAGACTCCACCCCTACGTTTCAGTCATAAAATTAACATAAGCACATGACTGCCACAGAGGCATAAAAGGGCTTGATGTCTTTGAATTACAATGTTGGTGAAGAATATAGGGTGTACCATCAACTGCAAGAAGATTGAACAAGTCTGTTGTGGAAGACAAGTAGAAAAAAATTATCCATAGAAGCAAAACCGATGAGACTTTGTCTTAGATGGCCATACAAGGAAGAACCAGTCTGTGGAACAGTATGTCATGGTATGGTAGAGGGTCAACAGAAAAGAGGATGACTCTCAATAGGTCAGATGCACACAGTGGCTGCAACGCTGGGACTCCATCTTAACAATAATTGTGAGGGGGTCCAGGACCGAGCAGTGTGTTCTTCTATGGTATGTAGAGTCACCAAGTCAGGCACCAGAAACTCTTAAGACTCGCAGTTTGGCAATGATTTAAGTCAGATGATCCTTAGGCTCTAAATACTGGGTAGCAAATCAAGGTCAGAATATTTTAATTGTTGTGCTGACGTGCCATCAAATCTGTCCTGATTCATAGTGGTCCTCCATGTAACAGAAGGAAACACTGCCTCGTCATGGTTTCCTCAATTTTTGTTGTGTGTGAGTTCGTCGTTGCAGACACCATGTCAGTCTACCTTGTCGAGAGTTTTCCTAGTTTGGGGCTGACCCTCTCCCTTGTCAATCATGATGTCTTACTCTAGGGTACAGTCTTTCTGGACTACATGTCCATAGTGCATGAGACAAAGTTTTTTCCTCTTGCTTCCAAAGATATGATTCTTCCAAGATGGGTATGTTTGTTCTTCTAGAAGGCCATGACACTTTAATATTTTTTACCAACACCATAATTCGACTGCATTCATCTTTCTCTGTTCTTCCTTATGTCCAGCCTTCACATGGTTATGAGGCCATTGAAAATACTATGATTTAAGTCAGGTGCACCTTAGTCTTTCAAGTGACAACTTTGCTCTTGAACTCTGTAAGGGGGACTTTTGTACCAGATTTCCTCAATGCAATATGGAATTTCATTTCTTGATTGATATTTTCAGGAGCACTGATTATGGACTTAATTAAAGCCATATCCTTTGTAACTTCAATCTGTTTTCCATTTACCTGCTTGTCATCCACTTGTGAGGATGTTGCTTTTGATTCATTGAGTTACAGTCCATACTGAAGGCTGCAGATTTTTATTTTCATTGGCAAGTACCTCAAGTCTCTCATTTTCATCATCAAGGTTGTGTTACCTGCATATCACAGGGTGTTAAAAAGACTGAAGATACCTCTGAAACATGTGTACTGAGTGTGACCCTTCTGATATTTGAAATACTGATAGCATAACTTCCAGAAAGCCCCCACAATATGACATAGGGCCAGAAGAAGGGGTGATGATATTGTGGAGCCACATTTAAATCCTTGGCCTTAAATATCCAATTTAAGCATAAGGGAAGCGGGGAGGAAGAGTAATATAGGGAGCTGATAATGGGGGCCTGGAGGGAGGGAGAATGTTTTGAGAGTGATGATGGCAGTGGGTGTGTAAAAGTGGCCTGCATACAACTGATGTTGTTAGGGATTGTGATGGGAGTTGTATGGGCCCCCAATAAAATGATTCATTAAAAAAAAGGGGGGAGGGGAAGGGAAAGGGAAGTTTTTGTTTGTTTGTTTGTTTGTTTTTAAAGAGGAGCTTGTACCAAGGGCTCAAGTGGAAAATGTTTGGAAATGTATGTGGCAACATGTGTGCAAATGTGCTTGATACAAATGATGTACTGAATATTGTAGTAGCTGTAAGAGCCCCCAATAAAATTAAAAAAATAAAAATTAAAACAAAAAAAAGAAAATTGTTCTGAAAAAAAATCCAATTTAAATGTTTGCATTTTTCTGCTTAAGCAAAGCATGCTAATGTTTTGAAATTAGATTTCTTGAATTTGATGTGATATACAATCTTCTGAGAATAGTATGAAATTCCTGACAGAAATGAACATTACACAGTTTCATCATCTTTCCTTTGACTTTATCTTCAACTGTATATTAGACCTTTTAGTTTCGTGCCAGTACTTACTCACCATGTTTACCATAGAGAGCACTAATCATATTTGTTGGACTGTGAGGCACACTTTTTCCCCCCAAAGTGAGGGGGAAATGAGGGTGCGTCTTATGCGTCTTATGGTGCCCCAGGACACTTGTTTATGATCCCATGCACCTGCTCACTGTATACTACTGCTATCTGCATGCTGTAGATTGCTGAGTGTTTAGGTGAAATCTGGCCTCCTGGAGTCTCAATGTCAGTCAGGTCACATGAGCACAGCACATGCCTCCCCTCATTTGTTAATGAAAGTGACGATGGTTCTTAACACCACTGTTTAATTTGTGCTGTTAAATATTATCATATTTTGCTTTATTTTAATAAATATTTTAGTATACTCGTACTATTTGGTTTAGAATATTTTTTTTCTTGTTTTCCCACTCTAGAAACTGGGAGTATCTTATGGTCCAAAAGATATAGTAATACTTATAGATTTGTATATCCTAAATAAACTACTCAAACTTTTGGAAAAAAGACAAGCCTGACAGATTACTTTTAACTAAATTGTCTTAGGCACATAGGAAAACTACTTTGGGAATCCTAGAGTAAAACGTTCCTACCTTTGAATAAAAGAAAAATAACTATTTTTAAAAACTCTTTTCTGTCTCATAGTAGGCAGAAAAAATGGCTGATTCTTTGAGGTTAAAATGTAGTCAGATTAAGAAGGGAAATGTGCCAATGTACACAACAATGAGAAAATAAGATGTAGCCTAACTGTGTTGGTAATATTTAGTAAGGTTGGACACCAGTACTGGCAAACATATTTCTTATTCATCTATTTAATGGAAATTCCATGAAACTAATCTTGAAATAGAAAAATAAAATTGCTTCATCAGGAATAATATACATGTCTTCCTTTCGACTCTGAACAGTTTTCAAATATATAGAAAGAGGTTGGATGGAGACTGCAGAAGCCCCCCATCTGCGCTATAGATATGAAAGGGAACTGTGAAGCAAGGTTTTGCATAGCAAACTTTTTCCCCACTGACTTTCTCATTAAAATTGAGTTAATATATTCTACTCTTTCAAAAACAAAAAAATGCCCCTTAAAAGGAAATTTTTTTAAAAACTGAACTTCAGAATGCAACATATCTTTGCTGTGACATTTAAAAGAAATTAAAATTAATTTAAATAGACGGTTACTCTCACTGGCATAGAAAACTACCTATGTCAAAAGGAAAAATGATCAGAATGTGGCCCATTGTGTGAAAAGTAATGCATTAAGATGAGTCATTTGCAGGCATCTGCAGTTAAACAATGTGATCTCAAGTCCTCAAGCTTCAAGAATTCAAGCTTCTACTTAGGGTTTGTTTTCAAACTATCTGCCACTTATTAAAACAAAACAAAACCCGCTAACTCGCTGTAAACTCTGACTCATGGTGACCCTGTAAGATAGAGCAGTAGGTCCTGTAGGGTGGAAACATTCTGCCACATCTTTCTTCCTCAGAGCAACTGGTGTATTTCAAACATCTGCTTTGGGGTAGTAATGTATATAGGGTATAATGACGCAGCCAATGTGGCTTCTTTGCCATCTGTTGTTGCTAGGTGTGGTCAAGTCAGTGTGCATTCATAGCAACCCTAAAACAATAGGACTAAACACCATCCAGTCCTCTGCCATTCTCACAGTGGTCCATAGAGATGAGGCCTTTGAGACGGCCTCTGTATCATGTCAAAGGTCTTCCCCTCCCCCCGCCCCTCACCACAGCCTTATCAAGAAGGAGGTCTTTCTCCAGGGATTCATCTTTCATGATAACATGTCCAAACTGCTTGAGATGAGGTCTCCCCAACCTTGACTCTAAGGAAGAAGTTGTCGACCGGTGGGTTTCTGACCCCTTTGGCATTTAAATGGTCTTAGGAACCAAGGCACTGCTCATCTATCTGTCTCCAGGAGGGCCCAACCACATGCAGATACCCCCCCCACACACACACACACACACACGAGTACCAGACATGAACACTGTTACCCATTCTATGCAATGCAACAAGACAAACTTTCATCTATTTGTAATGAGAAATAAATATTTCACAATCTTATTAGCATTGTGTTTGTGATGAATCACTGTGCTTTAATGATGTTCAATTTGTAACAAAGAACATACATTCTGCATATCAGATATCGACATGATGATTCGTAATAGTAGCAAAATTACAGGTATGAAGTAGCAATGAAAATAATTTTATGGTTCGGAGTCACCACACACGAGGAACAGTATGAAAGAATCACAGCATTAGGAAGGCTGAGAACCACTGCTCTAAGGAGACTTCTGATAGATTCGTTTGTTCTCTTGGTAGTTCTTGGTACCTTCAATAGTCTTCACCAGCACTATAATTCAAACACATGAGTTCTTCAGTCTTTCTTATTCAGTATCCAACTTTCACATGCATATTATACAATGGAAAATACAAGGACTTGAGTCAGGTATACCTCAATCCTCAAAGTTACATCCTTGCTTTCCCACACATTAAGGAGATCTTGTGTGGAAGATTTACCTAATAAGGCAACATGTCTTTTGACCTCTTGACTGTTGCTTCCATAAGTTTTGATTGTGGATTCAAGCAAGACAAAATTGTTGACAGCTTTAATCTTTACTCTTTTATCATGATGTGAACTACTGGTTCTCTTGAGAAGATTTTCATTTTCTTTTTTTAAAATAATTTTATTGGGGGCTCGTACAGCTCTTATCCCAATCAATAATACATCCATCTATTGTGTCAAGTACCCTTTTACATTTGTTGCCACCATCATTTTCAAAATATTTCCCCCCTCATTTGTTGCCATCATCATTTCTATAACATTTTCTCTCTACTTGAGTTCTTGGTATCAGCTCCTCATTTTTTCCCTCCCTCATAGTTTTCTTTCTTTCTTTTTTTTTTTTTTTTTTTTTGAGTTCTAATCCAAACTGAAGGCCTTGGCCTTCATCAGCATGTCTTTCAAGTCCTCACTTTGACGCAAGACTGTGTCATCTGTGTAAACGTGGGTTGTTAATAAGCCTTCCTCTGATCCAGATGTCACATTCTTCATCATATAATCCAGTTTCTCTGATTATTTGCTCTGTATACAGGCTGGACAAGACAAGTATGCTGAAGACACAAGGCTGACACATCCCATGCTGAATTTAACTCATGCAGTTTCCTGGTTCTGTTAACACAATGGCTTCTTGATCCATGTACAGATTCCCCATGAATATAATGTAGCATTCTGGGAGTTCCATTCCTCTCAAGGTTGTCCATGGTTTGTTATCATCCACACAGTTTAATGTCTTAGCCTAGTTAATAAAGCAGAAGTAAATATCTTTCTATTATAATCTGCTTTGAGCCAAGATCCATCTGATATCAGTAATGATATCCTTTTTTCCATATCCTCTTATGAATCTGGCCTAAATTTTACTTGCATTTGATATTAATGATATTGTTTTATAATTTGAGCTTTCTTTTGGATCACTCTTTTGAATGGGTACAAATATGCATCTGTCCCAGTCAGTTGGCCATATCGCTCACTGTCTTCCAAATTTCCTGGCATAGACAAATAAATGTTACCATTGCTTCATCAGCTTGTTGAAACAGTTCAATTGGTACTCAATCAATACTTAGAGATTTGTTTTTGGCTAATGCTTTCAGAGTACCTTGGACTTTTTTCTTCTGTATCATTGATTCTTGCTCATATGCTATTTCCTGAATTGGTCAACTAGTTCTTTTTGGAGACTCTGTGTATTCCTTCCATCTTGTTTTGATGCTTCCTGCATTATTCAGTGTTTTGTCCATAGAATATTTCACGATTGCAACTTGAGACTTGATTTTTTTTTCTGGTTTTATTTCAGTTTAAGATCTGCTCACGATCCCTCAGGCTGGTATACTTCTTTCATGTGGGCTTGCTGTTTCTCTGGTAGATGGCCATTTGTTTAATTTCAAGACTTTAAGACCCCAGATGCTATACCTTTTTTATGGAGGGGAGGGGGCATCATTGCCTCTGGTGGTCATGGGCGCTACCCAGTGCTGCTCCTGAGAGCTGCCACTGGATTTGAACCGCTAAGCCCACGGGCCACAGTCCTGCACTCAACCACTTATGCCACCAGGGGCCAGGCCCCTCAGATGCTCTATCTTTTGATAGCCGGGCACCATCTGCTTCCTTCACCACATTTGTGAATGCATCCATTTTGTCTTCAGCAATTGTGCTGGGAAGATGAGCATCATAGAATGTCAGGTTGTTAGAATAGAGTGTTTTTGCATTGAGGGAGAGCATGAGCAGAGGTCTGAAGTTTTTCCAATACCTTAGTGTATTGCCATATAAATATATGCACCTAGGCCAATACCTCTATTTTAATATTAATTGTGTTTACATATGCACACACCTATGCACATACCTATATCTATACCTCTCTCCATAGCTTTGCTTCCTATATCTTTCCTCTGTTTACTTTTACCTTCCTCCTCCCCCCCCACCATGCTTGCCCTTCTTCCGCATCTTAGTTGTTCCTCTCAGCTAGATTGCTGCTGCTCCAACACCCCCAGGATCTACATGTCCTCATTATTGGTTTTCATTCTCTAGTTGTTCTCCTGTCTATGGCATTGTCTGCTCACCGTTCCCTTCCTCCACCTCCTTCTTATCTTTATACAATTGATGCTTGGGTTGTTATTAGAGCTCCCAATGAAATGATCTTTTAATAATAATTTTTTAAGATGCTGAGTATGTCCTTCCTTTTAGATTTTCTAACTTAGACATTTCACTATGCTACTTGACTTTGTGCTCTCCAGGTGCCCTTTGAAGCTCTATTCATCTGTCGTACTCTGGTGGCTTGTGTGCTGCCATTTATCAGCTTCCATCCATTCCGTTGTGCTAGCTCCTTGACTACAATAGCGGGTTGGAGTGCCTTCTTCTTTAATAGATATGTCTAAGCCCTAGGACTGATTACCCGTGAATGTGACCTTATTTGGAAATAGAGTCTTTGCAGTTCTAGTTTAAGATTTTTTTAAAGTCTTGAGATAAGATCATTCTGGATTGAGGCCCGAAATACAATGATGTGTGGTGCTGCTGGGTAAACATTAGACTGCTGACAGCAATGTTGTTAGTTCAAACCCAATGACCAGATGGTTCTCATCTCCCATGAAGATGTCCCCCTCTGAATACTTTATGGGGTTGCTGTGAGTGAGAATCGACTAGATGGTAATGGGTTACCAAAAATAAATGAAAGAGCTTTGAGCCACACAGAGAGACATCTAGGAGACACTATGTGAATACAGAGGGCAAGATTGGCGTGGCACTGCAATAGACAAGGAAGCCTGCCCCATTACCTTCCCCCTAACCCCCCTCCCCCAACCCCTGGAACAATGCACAATGCATGGGTGGGGCCGTGTTCATTCCACTGGCATCTGTACTGAATTGTCTTTATGGAGTGAGTCCTGGAGCTCAAGTCAGAAGAGATTTAAAAAAGCACAAAAGTCATATGGTTATATAACAATGGTATTGTTATGTAACGAAATGCAGAGTGATAAGTTAAATGATAATGGTGTAACCATGTATTCAATTACATTGCCTTGTAATATACTTCAAAAAGTTTATGGAACAATGGATTTAAAAGATAGTGGAATTATTCCACATTGTTTGATACCCTTTTGCGTATCTAGAATTCAGGGGAGGTCTTGCTTCCAAGAGAATTAAGAATTAAAATAAGTTACATCTAAAACCATTAAATTAATTTCTTCAGTTAATATATGTATTTTAAATACTATGTGCTGAGAGATGTTCTAGATCATATAATTTGATATCAAATATTAGTGATAAAATAAAGTTTAACATATATATGAGGAAATATATATATGTTCCATATATATACGGAAATAAGTCATCAACATTACCTGAATTTCTCTACAAATGTGCATGGTCCGGAAGTTGTTCATGGAAAGGTTGACTAGTAAGACCCCCCAGACATTAAAGAAGAAAGTTGCTGTAGCCTTGGAAATTCCCTGGGACAGTTCTGCTTCATCCTAACCAGTCACTATCAGATGAAAATGATTTGATGGTCACAGGGTCAAGTACAAATATATGTCCGATAGCTTCCAAATTCAGATTTAGTTTTAGCATTATTTTTCCTGATAAGAGGAAACCAAAAAAAAAAAAAAAAGATTTTATTTTACTTTATACAGACAAATAAGAGTTTATTGCAAATGTGCCAACCAAAGCTCAGTGGAATTGCTATAAAAAAACTACAACATGAAAATATTTGGTCTCTAGTAAATCATGTCCCATATCAGTATATCAAGCGTTGGAAGTTAAGAGATTCAATAATTCAAAAATAAAAAATGTTGCCATTTAAATTTCCCCAGTGGTTTGTTCAAAATGAAAGCTATGATATTTCTAGGTGTTATAAATGGGGTATAGTCAGGGTAAATGCAATAAGAAGTTTGTCATTTTGGATTATTTATTAGTGTATGTTTAAAATCCAGTATGAAATCCTAAATTAACCTATTTTCATTGCCAAATTAATGAATATTGCTTGAATACATCTCAATGTTGAACACAATTAATTATTCCACCATAATTAGTAGTCACAAATCATTTGTTAATAAATGATCTAAAACTAATTTTGTTTACATACAAAGTGTAAAAATAGAACAGAAAATACTACGTGTAAAAATACCACGACCTACTTTCTTCCACTGTTACTTGCTGAGGACACATTACCTAAACTGAGAAATCAACATTAGTTCATTATTATTACTATTCACTCCACGTCAAGCATATGGCGTAACTAGAAAGCTTTAGAAATAATAGGATTAAGTAATGCTGTTTTTTAAGGGAAAAGTTTAACCATTTTATGGAAAAAAAGAATACAATCAAATCACATTTTAGATCTGTAGCCCTACCTTGGGTTCTCTTCAGAGGAACTGTAAATAAACAGAATGAACAGAATTATTAATGCGATCTCCAATGAGTGCTGTTAGAACTTCCTGTTGAGCTTAACTTTAGAAGGCAAAGCAGCACCATTTTCTAAATGCTACAGGAACCCAAGAAAGGTTGTTGGTGGAGCCAGGTTTCCAATATATCACAAGAAGTATTTTGACCAATCACTCAAATGGTACTCTATCCTTCAATTTTCTTTAAAAAGATAAGACTTGTTATTACACTATTTCCCTATGTATCAATGTACACCTAAAATGAAATCATTCCTATTTACATGTTATGAAAGGCCCTTGTTGAAAAGAATAAGAGCTCATGAAATGGAGATTGGTCAGGAAAACTCAGGATCTATAGTTTCTGTCCCCATAGCAACCAACTAACTGGTCACACCTGGTCCTTCAGGGTAATTAATTTCTTGTGTGCTGGGAGGGCCCGCTGCTTCTCAAGGCCAGCAAGAAAAGAGGAATAAGATGACCTTCCATTAAAAGAAAACAAAAAAGAAAACTTAAATCTTACATAGAGATTTGGGGCCTTCTCTAATTTCACCCTGGTAAAAGGATTTTCTCATTCATTTTGAGTCAGACAATGGGGAGGCTCCCTTTGGCGCTCTGTTGCTCTTATCTTTCAGAAAGATCACTTGCTTAAGCCATTGTGAAATTTGGAGGATGCTCCCCACCGCGCCCCCCCCCCCCGCCCCGTGCTTGAATTAATTCAGGTGATTCGATACGTAACTATCTGCACAGTGCGTTTCACCCTAAAGGAGAGAGAGAAAGAGAAAACATCAGATTGACTACACAGGAAATATGCACAGACAAGATGCCCTTGACCCTTTGTTGTGTGTTAGAATCACCTGGGATCCTGTTGAAAGCAAACAAGCTGCACCTTCTCTTCCAGAGATTCTGATTTAATGAGTCTGTGCTAGAGCTGGGTATCCATATTTTTCAAAAGCTGGTTAAATGTAATTAAATGTGCAGCCATAATTAAAAATGGGGATTAGTTTACTAATACAGGGGACGGTGAAGCAAAGAAGTAAGTTCCTTTGTGGATTAAGGTTGGGTAGACAGATGATAATTATTAAAATGAGTTACCATGGGTCCCTAAGCAATTCTTCTGTGCCAGAGATGGATGAACATTGCAGGGAATGATTAAAGTCATTTTTAGAGAAAAATGTTTACATTTCCTTTGGTGACTTATATTCCACCTAAAGAGGTTATAGTATCTACATTTCAGTGAGTGTCGGTTTTAGAAAATTTTCCCAGCAGCCCACTGGAGCAGCATTGACTCAACTTTCAGAGCCGACTGTTCCATTGTCAGGGGGAATTCGGCAAGCCGCCTGTCAAACAGTGAGCTTAACATCGGCCATGATGGAGGATTTCCACCCTGGAGATCAGCAGATGTTTCCTATCCAGGCCTTCTCTTTGCTCATGGAGAGTGATTGATAAAGTGACAGATACATAGTATGTGAGAATCAGATCCCATCAGCGAATTTCTATGGGATATTTGTAAATTCTTACTTTTACGGAAGTGGGCCCTGACCCCTCGCTAGTGAGTGAGTTGTCCAGAAACCAATAGAACTAAGCTATGAACTCCATTCAGGGGAGTGTTTCTCCCATTCTGCATGTCCTGTCACATGTAAGCTAAGGGTGTTGAAAGAAACAGTCATCCAAGGCAATACAAAAAGAAAAGCAATAATAAAACAATTGCTATGGAATTGATTTTGACTGATGGGAGCCCTATATGTTTCAAAGTATAATTATGATCCATTGAGTTATCAATGACTTGATTTTTAGGAAGTAGATCACCAGATCTTTCTTCTGAGGCACCACTAACCTTTCCATTAATAACTGAATAACTATTTGCACATCCATTTGAGGGACACAAGGTATTTATTGTTAGCCACCCTCCACCCTTAAAACAAAACAAACCTCTGTTATTGAGTTGATTTTGACTTATGTGATGCTTTAGGACAAAACAGAAGTACTCCAAGGGGTTTCCTGGGCTGTAATCTCAATGGTAGCAGGTGGTCACTTCTTTTTCCCACTGAAAGTCTGATGGGTTTATAAAAGGTAAGGTGACCAGACATCCCACTTTTTAACAATTTGTCCCGCATCCCACAGAGTTTTAAAAATATTACAATACTATTTTTGCATCCTATGAACATTTTTCTTGCTCCATATAGACCAAATTTTTAATCAGGAACCCCCAGGCCTGGTCAATGGTGTCCTGTTTAAGAATATACATGATTCTATGTCCTCCCCTTCATAAAAATACTGGGAAGATGGACAAGAAACTAATCACTCCTGATTAGGATAGTAGTGAAACAAGCGTAAGGAGGGTGAGACTGTGAGGGGGGAGGCTGTGAGAAACACGCAAAGGTCCTGACAAACTGACAGATGGTCTCAAACCACACAGTTCTCCATCACCATCATCAATTTCAACATCAGAGAAAGTTACATCATGACTATGATGAGACCAGGCACAAACAAGACCACCCTGTCAGCAGGCCTGAACATAGACAAAAGCAAGGATGCTCTGCTAAAACAAGCCTTCTTTGGGTGGTCCAACCCATTAAGTGCTTAACCACTAACTGAAAGGTTGGTGGTTTGAATCTACCCAGAGAAGGTCACAGGCATGGAAAATGTCATGCAGTTTCTCTCTGCTCTGAAATATACAAGATCTGGGTGAATGAAGTCACCACTGATCATGATTATTATGCAAGCACCAAATTAACCAAGTCTCCTTCTTTTCAGGCTGGCACAAGGCTAGTACTTTCCCACCATTGCAACTCAAGAACTACTTTATCTCTCCTGCCTTCTTTTTTAAAATTTTGTTTCCGCATCACTGCCCTGGTGAAAGTAGGAAGCCCAGCCTTGCTCCTGGAAAGGTGTTGATGGATTTAAACCATCAACCCTGTAGGCCGCAGTCCCACACACAAACACTGTGCCACCAGGGCTCAGCTTCTCCTGCCATCTCCTGCCTTTTATTTACTTAACAAATAAAAACTCTTCAGATTCTCCATCATGGAATTGGCCTCACTATCTCATTAGCGTCTACTTAAGGCCAAAGACAACATTGTAACATACCAAAGTGTAGGATGGTAGTTCTGACACAGAAGGAAATTATGGATGTTGAAGAATATAAAATGAAATTCATGAAAAAAAATCAATTTACTATACCACATTGCGATTATTATTGTATGTAATATAATGAACCCTAAACTGTATTTTCTTTTTTTTTGCATATTCTAAAATTACTTATTGCCATTGAATCAATCTTTTACTCACTGTGACCTTAGATACCAGAGTATAATTGCCCTTGTGGGTTCTCCAAGACTAACTCTTCATGGCAGTAGGAAAACCTCATCTTTTTCCTAAGGAGCAGTTGGCAGTTTTGAACAGCTGATCTTATAATAGCAGACCAATGCTTAACCACTAGGCCAGAATCTTAGTTTTACATATCAACATTTTTATTGATCTCATATAAAATGTAAATGTTGTATCATATGAAATTTATGCAAGTTATTATAAAATTAGGCACTAGTCGGGAACATTTCCATTATATTGCAACATGCAGTAATAACAGAATTTGAAAGCATAAAGGTAACTTTATGTCTTTTTATTGGATAGATTTTTGTGTCTTTTAATCTCTAACTTCCCTTTATATCCCTTTCCTCCATTTCTTTGTAATTTATTTTTAAAAATCATTTTATTGGGGGCTCTTACAGCTATTATAACATTCCATACATCAACTGTTTCAAGCATATGTGTACATTTGTTGCCACCATCATTTCAAAAACATTTGTGCTTGACCCCTTGGCAAAAGCTCCTCTTTTTTGATGAAGAAATAAGATTCTGTAGGGAGTCTTCTTCTTGTGGCCTAGTGGTGCTGTGTTTGGTTTGCTGAACTTTTTTATTGTGAGCGGGCGAGATGACATAGCACATTATTTTTCCACTCATCAAGTCACACACAGTCTGCTTCATGTCATCCATTTCTCCCCACCTCTGCACCCCCGTGTAGGGCAGCGATTCTCAACCTCTGGTTCGCCGACCCCATTGGAGGTTGCCTAAGACCATCAGAAAACACCTATTTCTGATGTTCTTAGAAACTGAGACACCACTCCTGTATCTATCTCCACGTGGGTCTGTGCACATGCAGATGCGCCCACATATGAGTACCAGGCATACAGACTGTTAGCCATGCTACATCATGCTGTAAGACAAAATTTCATTGGTTTGTCTTTAGAAATAAATATTTCACAATATATAATTACATATTGTTTTGTGATGAATACTTATGCTTTAATTATGCTCAATTTGTAACAATGAAAATACATCCTACATATCAGATATTTACATTATAATTCATAACAGTAGCAAAATGACAGTTAGGAAGTAGCAGCAAAAATAATTTTATGGTTGGGGGTCACCATGACTTGAGGAACTGTATTAAAGGGTCACGGCTTTAGGGGGGTTGACAACCACTGCTACTGGAGTGTCACCCGTCTTACCTTGTGTTTCCCCTTTCCAACTCTCCCTTCTGCTGCCTTCTCAACTTGGGCAACTGATGTCCTTCTAAGATCAAATGGTGGATCCTTTTATGGAGTTTGTATCGTCCACGTTTTACTGTTTCCCTTAAAGACTTTTCTATTGTTTTCCTGGAAACTTAGCCCTGGTGGTGAGGACAGGGCCGGACAGACCAGAAAAGTGACACATGTCTATATTCTAGGGTTCTCAATTGTCCTTATCCAACAATAGCCTGGTTTTTGTATGAGTTGAGTTTTGCTTCATACTTTTCTCCCACTCTGTTCAGGACCTTCTAATAGGATCCCTTTCACAGGGCTGGCCGTGGCAGCTCATTCATGGATACTGGGGGCTGAGGTTTCATGGGTTTATTGCTTAAATTATTTCCATGTGTCTTTGGATATCTTCATACTTCTTTGCTCCTGTGGTGGAGAGAACAATAATTGCCACTTAGAGGGACTCTCGTCAGTTTTTTAAGAACGGCTCTCACTCAATGCAAACTCCAGACTCACCACTACCTACCTAATGTCTTGTTCATTTGCCATTGGGATTCTTTGGGAAACAATTGTAGACCCTCACTGGAAGCCCTGGGTGTTCTGGGAGACAGAGTGAGACCGGTTTTAGAGTGAGACAGAACACCTGTCCTAGAGAGAACGGGAGGTGCATGGGTCTGAGTTTTAAGTCCCTGCTGCAAGCTTTCATCCGACAGCACACAAACTCAAGACAGTAGAGCAGGGCATTGACACACCAACCACCAGTATGCCTTTCTCTCAGTAAATGCATTGGTAACCTGGCCATGACGCAGACTCTGGCTATATCAAGGTCTCCTGTTTTCTGTCCTCTTCTTTCATTTTCTGTTAAGAAAATCCAAAGGAAATCATTGGATGTGGTGACACCTTAAGTACACTTGATTATGTCTTTCACAGTATCAGGTTTAATAGGAGGGATTAACACAGAGAAACATTTAGACTTTGCAATATTCTTAATAAACTAAGTCTGTGTGCAAAATATTGAGTACTGTGTACAAGCACAAATACAAAATAAAATACAAACTCACCCAATAGCCAAAGTTAGATAACAGGATAGACAGGCTAGTAATTTGACGGAAGGTTAGAAGGCGGGTGTGGGATGACGTGTGCTGATAGATAGGTATATTGTTCTCAGTTCAGGGTGTGCAGGGAGGAGATCAGTGTTAGTATTTCTGAAGAAGGTGTCTCAGAGGCAAAGTTCAGTATTAGGACGATGAAGTCTTGGATGAGCTACTTAGGTCGACGGCTCTTCTTGTCTCCCTGCTCAACTTGCCTGATGATACAAGTGGCTAGACTTAGACATGTCTTCACTGATATTCAGCCAATCAGGAGGTAAGCAGAGGCTCAAAGACCTGGATGACCTGTCACTGACATCTGCTCTTCTGGTCCCAGTGCCTAGCTTGTCTATTGTTCTAAGTGACTACAATTCCAAAGCTACATCATGTACAAGAATATACCTCATCAATGCTGTTTTGGGTCTGAGTATTGGCTGCCCAAATGTCTAGGGTTTCATCTTGAGTCGCACTTGTATTAGTTCCACCAGATGCTACTTGTTTGTAAAATCATAAAATTGTGTGTACATCTGGAGACAACAGTAAAGGACATTCCTGCCCTTCCCTCAGATTGTGTTTGTATGTTTTTCTGCCCAGATGAGGAGTTCTTTGATTAAAATGTGGCCAGAGCCTTATTGTTTACAGTTTCTCTGACATATTCATATATCACTCTGAGTCAGAATCAACTCATTGGCAGTGAGTTTATTTCACTCAGCATAACATCTGCCAGATTCATGCATATTATGAGATATTTCACAGATTCATTATTATTCTTTAATGTTGTGTATTTTATTATGTGTATGCATGTGCCAAACAACCATAGGTTGTTTATACCTTCATTCACTGATGAACAATGAAGTTGTTTCCAACAAATTGCTATTGGGACTGATGCTTTAATGAACACAGTTATGCATATAACCATTAATATTACAGCACTTATTATAGAAGGAGAGATACTTCTCAGTGGACTTTTGGGATCAGAGGGTGTTTTTATTCCATTTTTTCCCCACAGTGGTTGAACTACCTTATAATTCCTCCATCAATATATAAGGGTTTCAGGCTCAACTCGCTTGCAAGCTTTTGTTTTTTTCTGTGCTTTTATTTTTATTTTTAACTGTGCTATTAATACTGGAGTGAGATATAAAACATTAGTGAGTCTTTGAAATTTTCTATGCATAGGATTATACTATGTGCAAAAAGAGGTTTTTTTTTCTTCTTTTCCAGTCCAGATGCCTTTTATTTCCCTTTCTTGTCTTATTGCTCTGACTGGAACGTCTGATGCAATTTTGAATTGGAGCCAGGTAACAAAGAGTATCCTTTGTCCTTCCATTTGCAAGAAGGGTGCTTGTCCATTGTTACTAACAGTCATCTTTGGGTTTGTATGTGCTTGTTGTGAGGTGTTATTGAGTAAATTCTAACACATAGCAATCCCAATATACAAAGAATAAATTACTGCCTGGTCCTCCATCATCCTCACAATTAGTATGTTTGAACTCAATGTTGTAGCCACTACAGCAATCCATCACATTGAGGGTCTTCCTCTTTCAAATGATCTGGTGAGAGGATTAAGAGTGAAAGGGTTGTCTAGTCTGCGAATCCAGTCATAGTCAAGGAGGCCTCTGTGTGGGCAAGACCCTCCCCTGAGGATTCTGGGAAAACTCTGGTATTTCCTCGTTGGAGACAGGAGAGACTCTCACTACTTCACCTCCACAAAAACTCTCTACTCACAAGGCTGACTCCCTGAGACGCATTGTTGAGAAGTTACATGGCCGTACCCTAGACCTGGAGAAGTCATGTGGAGACTCCTGCCAGCACTGAGATGTTTACAAAGCCACTGGAACCAAAGACTTTCTACCCACTGACCTGTGATTGTCTGCATGCAGTGTCATTACATGTGTTTCATGAGTTTGAAGAGGACTTTATAGATTGGTAGCAGACCTCTGGGCTAATATCAGACTTATCGTCTTGAACTGGACTGGGTTAGGATGATTTGTAAATGTATAATTGCCTTTTATATAAAACTCTCTCTTAAATACATATGAGTTTCTACAAATTTGTTTCTCTAGTCTACTTGGACTAACATATAGGCCCATCATGTGTTCCTCCAGGGTCTGGTCCTTTCTGGTAACATTTCCATAGTACTTTGGACAAAGCCTGCCATCCTAATTCTAAGGTGCATTCTGTTTGCATTTCTTTCAAAACAGATTTGTTTGTTCTTCTTGAAGTTTATGGTACTTTCAATTTTCTTCACCAGCACCATAATTCACAAACATCAATTCTTCTTGGTTCTTCCTGGTTCATTGTCCAACTTGCATGTGATTTTGTACACAAGTCTTACTTATGTTGAGAAATTTCCCTTCCATTCCTATTTTGTCTAGTGTTCTCATTAGAATAAGTATTGGATTTTGTCGACTGTCTTTTCTGTGTAGGTTGTTATGATCATGTGGTTCTTTCCCTTGACTTTATATGCATGATGGATTATGTTGACTTTTTCTAATATTAAATCATTCTAGTCTGCTTGGTATGGATTCCGCTTGGTCTTGGTATATTATGATTATTTTGATATATTGTTGATTCCTTGACATATGATTTTGGGTTTTGCGTCTATTTTCATAAGAGGTCTTGGTCTATAAATTTTTTTGTGTGTGGTTCTGTTGGGTTACTAGCCACAAGATCAGCAGTTCAAACCACAAGTTGCTTCATGAGAGAGAGATGAGGTATTCTAGTCCATAAAGAGCTCTGTTCTGGGGCTGAGCCCCAGTGGCATAGTGGTTGTGTACATAACTGCAGCCCACAGGGTTGGCAGTTCAAATCCAGCAGCAGCTTTCTAGGAGCAAGGTTGGGCTTCCTACTCCCACCAGGGCAGTGACGCCAAAAAAAAAAAAAGGAGTTCGGGCTGAACCCCGGTGGCGTAAGTGGTTGAGTGCGGGACTGCGGCCTACAGGCTTGGCGGTTCAAATCCGGCGGCGGCTCTCAGGAGCAGTGTTGGGTAGCTCCCATGAACACCAGAGGGCAGTGATGCCAAAAAAAAAAAAGAGCTCTGCTCTGTGCTACAGAATCTCTGTGAGTTCAAAGTGACTCAGGCAGTGGGGTCGGTTGGGGTTGGATTTGCTTGGTGTTGGTATTAGGGCTGCGTTTACTTCATAGAATAAGTTTAGAAATGTTGCATCTGTTGCTATGCTCTTTAATAGTTTGAGTAGAGTTGGTGCCTGCTCTTCTACAAGTATTTGGTAGCATTTGTCAGTAAAGCTGTATGCACCCATATTGGGGGAGGAGGGGGGAAGAGAGGGGTGGTGTGGAGGAGGGAGAGAGAGTTTTTTAATGACTTCTTTAATTTCTTCTTTTACTGTGTGTTTAATTTCCTACCCTAGTCTTTGTTGGTGTAGGGAGGCAAAGTGTTGTTAAAAATTGTATATTTCTTCGAAGTCTTCAAATTTGTTAGAGTGCGGTTCTTCCTGATATTCATTTGTTTTTTTTTAAATTCAATTGGCTCCGTTGTGATGGCCCACTTCCTTTCTAATTTGTTATTTGAATATACCCTTTTGCTTCCTTTGTGAAATTTGTTAGTGGCTTGTCAATTTTTTTATTCTTCTTAAAGAATCAACTTCTATACTTATTGATTCTTTCTATTGTTTTCTGTTTTATGCTTCACTCATTTCTGACTTAGTCATCATTTCATTTCTTCTGAGGAATGTAGCCTCATTTTGCTGCTCTTTTTCCAATTATTGAATATGTTTCGTTGGGATATTGATTTAGGTTCTTTCTCATATTTTGATATTTATGCTAATTACTATAAATTATCTTCTGAGAACCACTTTTGCTGTATCTGAAACATTTTGGTATTTTGTGTTTTCATTTTTATTTGCTTGAAGGAATGTTTTTAAATCATTTTATTAGGGACTCATACAACTCTTAGCACAACTCTATCCATACATCCATTGTATGCAAAGCACGTTTATACCTTTTATGCCATCATCATTTTCAAAATATTTTCTTTCTGCTTAAGCCCCTGATATTGGTTCCTTCTTTTTTCCTCCCCCTTCCAACTCCCCCTTCCTTCATGAACCCTTGATAATTTATAAACTACTATTATTTTTTCTTATGGAATGCTGTCCGATGTCTCCCTTTGCTGACTTCCTCGTCTGTACCTCAAGGGGGAGGTTATAGGTAGATCTTTATAATCAGTTCTCCCTTTCACTCTACCGTCCCTCCATCCTCCTGGTGTCACCACTCTCATCACTGGTCCTAAAGGGATCATCTGTGGTGGATTCCCCATGTTTCCGGTTTCTATCTGTACCAGTGTACATCCACTGGTCTAACTGGATTTATAAGGTAGAATTCAGATCATGATAGTGGAAGGGAGGAAGTATTTTAGAACTAGGGGAAAAGATGCATATTTCGTCATGGCTACACTATGTCCTGACTGGCTTGACTCCTCCCCACAACCCTTCTGTAAGGAGATGTCATTTCTCCTGCAGATAGCTTGGGTCCCCAATATGTACTCCCCTTCATTTATAATGACATGATTTTTTTAGTTCTTTGATATCTGATACCGGATCCCTTTTACATCTCATGGTCCCACAGGTTGCTGTGTTTCTTCCATGTGGGCTTTGTTGCTTCTGAGCTAGCTAGTCACCTTGTTTACTTTCAAGCCTTTAAGACCGCAGACACTATATCTTTTGATAGCCAGGCACCATCAGTTTTCTTCAGCACATTTGCTTATACATACATTTATCTCCAGCGATTCCAACAAGAAGATGAGCACACAATGTTATCATTTTATGTGCTTTGATGCCTGACTCCTGATCCCTTTGACCACTCATGATCCCACAGGCTGGTGTACTTCTTCAATGTGGGCTTTGTTGCTTCTGAGCTAGACAGCTGCTTGTTTATCTTCAAGTCTTTAAGATCCCAGATGCTATATCTTTTGATAACTGGGCACCATCAGCTTATCAGCTTTCTTCACCACATTTGCTTGTGCGCATGTTTGTCTTCAGTGATTGTGTTGGGTTGGTGAGCATCAAGGAATGCCAATTCAATTGAACAAAGTGTTCTTGCATTGAGGAAGTACTAGAGTGGAGGTCCAATATCCATCTGCTGCCTTAATACTAACTCTTGAAGTATATACACATAGATCTATTTCCTTCTCATCACATCTAAATATATTTACCTATGTTCATGCCTATATTTAGACCTCTAAAAATGCTCTTTGTCTCCCAGTTTTTTCCTCTATCTCCTTTTACTTTCCTTTTGTCCCACCATCATTCTCATCCTGCCCGAAGGAATTTTTTACTTTAAAATTTTATCTCTCCTTTCACCAGTAATTTTCAAACAAACTGTTATTCTGTATCCTTGTATTTCACTTCTTTCTCTGATGTCTGTATTGCTGATTTCTAATTTTAGAGTGTTGTGGTTTGAGATGTTTTATAATACTTCTAGATTTGTAAATTCATTGAGGCTTGCTTTGTGACCCAACAGATGGTCTATTTTGGAAAATGGTATATGTGTGTTAGAAGAGAATATATATATTGTGCTACGGTTCGTTGAAGTATTCTGTATATGGCTATGAGGTCAAATTGGTTGATTGCATTATGTTCAGTTCTTCTGTGTCTTTGTTGAGCTTCTGTTAGCTGCTCTGCTCTTTATGAAAAGTGCTGCTATTATTGTGGACCTATTCACTTTTCTGTTAAAGTTGGTTTATTATTTGGGGCTCTTTATTGGGTGCCCAGATATTTATTTGGAAGTGCTTTTAGGAGAGCTCTGTCTCTAGAGAAGGACATCATGCTTGGTCAAGTAAAGAGAGAGCAGAAAAGAGGAAGCCCCTCAACAAGATGGATTGACACAGTGAGTGCAACAGGTAGCCCATTGTATTCATCCACTTTGCAACAATTATGAAGGTGAGACAGAACTGGGAAGTGGTTTATTCTGTTGTCCATGGGGTCCTTTTAATTAGAACTGACTTGATGGCATTTAATAGCTCTGGGTTGGTCCTTTAATAATTACATAATGTCCTTCTTTCTCTCTTTTACTGGTTGTTCCTTCAAGTTTATTTCATTGGAAATTTATGGTCGCTTCTGCTCTCTTCCAATTGTTTGTTTGTATGTGTATGTGTATATATATACATATACATATATGTATGTTTCCATTGACGGTCTATGTTTGTCTTTGTTTCTAAGATATGTCTCTTTTAGGTAGTATATTGATGGACCCTTTTTTTGTTATCTACTCTGTTACTCTCTGCCTCTTGACTGGACATATAATTAATTTACATTCAGTCTGATTATTGATAGGTATGCATTTATTTCTGTCAGTTTGTTTGGCTCTGATGATTTCATTGTTTATTAATATTCTCTGTACTGGATCCATTTTGCTTGTCTATTTTCTGAACACTTCCTTTGAGCTGTGGTTTTAGCATTTTTAAGATTGCTATTGTCTTCCTGTTTATTTTTTGTCAGAAGGTTTATTCATTTGTGCTGTTAGTATCCTCTAAGTCATCAGTTCATAGCAATGCCATTTCTTCCTCAGGAAGGCTTTATGTGCCTGAAAGGTGTATGGGGCTTAAGATTCCCAAGGAAATTCCAAAAGGACAACCTCATGGATGAACAGATGGATTGTGATGGAAGAATCTGTACAACTTTCCTAACTTTTTACTAACAATGCAATTTCCAATTTTCTTAGCACTGCCTAATTCAAGTTGTTTGATTCTTTTTCCTCAATGTTACCATTCAGTGAGTAATTGCTAGGTGTCAGACTTTATACTAAGCATTTTAAACAAAAATACCATGTCTTTTGTTTGTGAATTTACCAACTTCCTCTTAGTTTGTCATCTTGTGCTTGTTTGCATGTGACATAATGTTGGAAGCCATATCATTAACATTTCAAATACCAAAGGGTTACCGTGGTAGACAAGTTTCAATACAGCTTTATGATTAAGACTAGAAAGAAAGTACTGGTGATCTACTTGTGAAAAGTAACCAAGGACAATCACATCTATAACAAGAAACTACTGTCTGATAGCGTGCTGGATGGTGAGTCCCTCAGGTAGGAAGGTAACATTGGACTCAAGCATGCCAGCTATGTGGGAATGTTGTGGATTCCAGGAGCGTTGCTTTCTATCATACAGAAGAGTGCTGTGTGCTAGAACCTATCTGATGATACCCAGGAACAACAGCATTTGTGAATATCCCACATCATTCACAATCCTTACGATATTTTATTATAAGCCCATTTTATCATTACTATGATGGATATATGCCCAACTAAATCTGGAATAGGAGAGACATTCTGTCAAAACTTCCATATGTGTCCATGTCACACTCCTGACTGAGGGGTAGCGATGGGATCTTGACTCAGATCTGAACATTATCTGATTATCTCCATAGAAAAAGGATAAGAATCTCTCCTGGAGAAAGATCAGAAACCTAGAAAGTCCTCTAAAGCCTGTCATTTTATGGAAGCACTTCTACCCTTTAACCTTTATCGCTTCCTGCCCTGCAGTCACACAGCAAAAATGCGCTGCAGTCATATTTCTAAATCTTCTATCAAAATGTATCTAAAAAATATCTCCTTATTCAATCTTTTGACATCTCAATTAAATTAATCCCTAAAGGAATGTGTACTTTCTCATTAAATTGTGATCTAATCCTTGACATCTAGGTCAAGACAAATAAAGGGAAGTGAAATGGTCAGACCTGTCCCTGTTAGGATCACAGTTTTGTTCTGCACCCCAGCTGTGAAGCAGATCAAGGATCGCCAACTTCCGTACAGATTAAAACTCGGTGTGAAGGAAAGCAAACTCCTCACACCTGGACCAATAGGTAGCATCATGATAAATGGAGCAAAGACTGACATTGTCAGGAAATTTATCTTGCTTGGATCCACAACGAATACTCATGGGAGAAGTAGCTCAGAAATCAAACAATGCATTGCATCGAGTAAATTCGCAGACCAAGACACCTTTGAAAGGTTGAAAGGCAAAGATGTTACTTTGAGGATTAAGGCACAATTGAACTGACATCTGATATTTTCAATCACCTTATATACAACTTGGGCATTGAATAAGAAAAGTTGAAGAACTGATGTTTAGAGTGCTGATGAAGAATATTTAATGTGCTATGGACTTCTCAAAGAACCAACAAAGTATCTTAGAAGAAGTACAGCCAGAGTGTTCCTAAGAGGCAAGGAGAGTGAGACTTTGTCTCATGTGCTTTGGACATGCTATCAAGAGAGACTCTAGAAGATGACATCATGATTAGTAAAGTAGAGAGGTAGAAAAAATAAGAGGACTCTTGATAAGGTGGATTGTCACAGTGACTGCAATGATGAGATCAATATAGGAATAAGTGTGAGGATGGTAAGACTATCCTGTTTTGGTCTGTTGGACATCCAGTCACTATGAGTTGGAACTGACCACAGCACATGACAATAGCACCCTTAACAAAGCAAGAAGGACATGTGATTATCTAAGGCAGTGAATTTGTAGTGACTGAACCGAAAGGCGCAAAACTAGTACAATCTTTGGATAAATAATTAGAACTTATTCTCCAAGATTTTAGATTAGCAACTCACGTCTAGAAGACATCATCATGACAATGACTGCCCTTTACATTAGAAACCTAAAAGTATTGCTTCCTCCTTATAAGATAGGACTTTGGAGGACTTTGGAGGTGGCGTAGTAGTTGAGTGCGGGACTGCCGGGCTTGGTGGTTCAAATCCAGCAGCACCTCTCTAGGAGCAAGGCTGGGTAGCTCCCACGATCACCAGAAGGCAGTGATGCGCCCCCCTCCCCCAAAAAAGATAGGACTTTGGTTAAAAAACCCAATACTAAATATTATATTTACAAATGTGTATAATGAGAGTAAAAGAACTCGTTGTGTTAGCCGGATTGGAAGTAGATGAGGGGAATTGCTTAGCTGAGTTTTGGGATTGTTCTATGAAAAGAGAGAAAGGTTGATGTACAGTGCAGGAGGATTTCAGTATGTTCTTGACTTTGATTTGATATTTCCAACCTAGGAACTTCCACATAGTCGTGCCATCAAGTTTTAAATTTTAATAAGTTTCCCTTCATCTTTAACTTATTTGTTCCTGCTACAATGGAGCCACCTGTGAAGACTGGTTCTTCATGTACCAACTGCATTCTTCCCCACCCGCCTCCCCTTGGCAGCAGGGTCTTCCTCCTTCACCCTACTTTGCTCTCCAGCAACTGTGTCCTTTCTCCTCCAGCCCTCACAGTTCAGGTGTCTATGTTTATTATTTCTATTTCTTCACTTCCTCTCTAGATACTTTATCCTACTTCAACTAACTCATTTAGAATAGCATTTCATAAGAGAGGCCCAGGTCATTCAATGCAATGGCTGATTTACCATTCTTAGATTACTTGAAATTTCATCAGCATTACATCTGAATAACATCTCTTATCCTGAACTATTTTCTTCTCTGGTGATTCAACATGCTTGGGCTTTCCAACAACATCTGTCGATTTTTGTTTATTTTGCCAGACTTTTGGAATAATTAAAGGCCCACTCTTAGCTCTACTTGTCTTCTTCCCTTAAATATTGTCCAAGGCTCACTCACCCATTCTCCACTTGTCTGTCAGTTTGTCATATCGTGGTGGCTTGTAATGCTGCTAAACTCTGGAACTATGCCAGTTTTGATGTAAGTACATTCATATTTTCATGTCTGTAGGACAAAGAATTTTAAGACTGAGTCAATGATGCTGCCAGAAAATGTCAGTTGTTTAATTAGGTACATCAAATTTTGACATTGATCAAATTTCTAAGTCTTGCCAAGTGGCCTACCAATTGCCAACTTAACTCTTCCACTCAAACATTTTATGAACACTTCAAACTCCATGTGTCTAGAACTGAATTTCTAATCTCATTCTATGCCCCATCTACCCACACCATGCCCAGTCTGGATCTTCTAGAATCTGGCTCTTTTCAGTAGATGCCAAAGATGGCACTCTCAGGGAATGGTTTTACCATTTACTCAGCTACTCCCTCTTTCTTCACCTTGTGTATCTAGTCAGTCTCCAATTTCTCAACACAACTTCATGCCTACTGTACCCACCCAACTAACTGATGAAAATTCCTTTTACTGTTGTCTATGTCAACTCTCTCACCTTTCTATAGTAATTCTCACTGCCATTGAATTGATTATTATAGTGATCATATTGGACAGAGAACTGCCCCTGGGGGTTTCTGAGACTATACATTTTTACCAGATTGCAAAGAAGTAGCTTTCTCCCACACAGCAGCTAGTGCTTTCACTACGCCACCAGGGCGCCTTTCTATAGTATATCACATGAATTCAATCTTTACTTAAAACATTAAAATCACTTATTTATCTTTGAACATTTCTCCCAATATTTATAACTCCCATCTACCTGTCCCTTATATCTTATTTTTCTTCTCCTAGCTTCTTTTGCCAGCCATACCAGTAGCTTTTGTTTCTTCCCCAAACTAAGCTCACTACTGTGTGGAGTTCTTATTTATTTCTTCTGAATGCCCACTCTTTGCTCATGATCTTTAGATTACAAGTGAAAATTATTGTTTTGAAATAGATGATTTTAAACCCCCAACAAGACCATTTCCCTATAACAGAGGCTTTCATATAAAGTATTTCTCTTTACTCTTCCATCCTGTGAACTTTATATGAATTGTGATTAATTGACTAATTATGTTATCAATATCATTTTTCCTTCCTCATAAAGATAAGGAGAAAATTGTTCATTTTTGCTTCTTTATCTCTGGATGTGCATGTATTATACTCATTGCTATTATCTGTTGTTAGTTGCCTTGAAATTGTTCCAATATGTTGACCTAATGTATAAGAAAGCAAAGTGTTTCCTGGGCTGAACTATCATCATGATTATTGAGATATGTGAATTCAGTTTTGCACCAATTGTGGCACTTTATTTTATTTAGAGTTTTTCTTTTACTAGAAACTTTTTAATAAATACCTGTTTAATAATAACCAACATGTAGCTAGCAAAGAAAATAATGAGGGTATTTCTTAAATGTTACTTGTGTTACTATCTTTCATCTAACATTGAATTTTAAATCATAGATATTTAACTAAAAGTTCAGTTATTAAAAGATATCTGTGGTAGTTAGATTCTACATCAGGGGTCCTCAAGCTTTTTAAACAGAGGGCCAGTTCATTGTCCTCAGACTGTCGGAGGACCGGACTATAGTTAAAAAAAATATGAGCAAATTCACTTCAGGCCCGGGATAAATCAGCTGCTAAGCACAAAGGCAAAATACCCGGCAGGCCAGATAAATGTCCTTGGCAGGTCATATGTGGCCTGCGGGCCTTAGTTTGAGGACCCGTTCTACATCAACTTACACTTATGGAGGAGTGGAGTCCAACAGGTCAATCAAGTAACAGCCTGATGATACCTCCTGGGAGGTGGAGCCTTTGTATAAGAGAGGTACTGAGGACTCCTCTTCTGCCCACTCACTGGGACTATGTGTCTGTCTCTAGTGGCAGCCCCATGTGGGCTGCTCACCCCTGGTTATTGCCCTGCTATCTTCCCATGGACTTGAGACTCTGCACCCACCAACCAGTGATTTTTCTGCTTCTCATTTCACCTTTCAGAGTCATTGGCCTGCAGCTATATGAGTCTGAAGAGGTTCCCTGACTAGCACTGGACCTATAGACTGAGTTGGACGAGGCTGGGATGCTTTCTTGATATTAAGTTACTTTTTGATATATAGTTTCTTGTCACACATATATGAGTGTCACTGATTTTGTTTCCCTAGACAGCCACCCTAACACAATATTTGACGTCAATCTATAATTTAATAAACTTATAATAACTAAGCTAATTTAACCTACTGCTATTACAGTTGGGCAGTAGAAGACAATTAACAGCAGGCAAAGGAAAAAGAAAAGAAAGCCAGGATTAGTAATTATGACATGATTGGAAACTTTACAATTATGGCTATCTTCTCCATGGGTGAAGGATAAAGCTTTTACTCCTGTGACGATTTAGCCTTGAAAACCCGCAGGAGCAGTTCTGCTTTGTCTTAGAAGGTCATGAAAAGCTGCAATCAACCTTAGGGCACAGTGTGGAGTTGGCGTGAGTCATAAGTAGTACAAACACAGCCACTTCATTGAACCCTTTCAATGCAACCAGAGCAGAATTTCTCAACTTGTTTTTCCTTCACTCTTATTCTCTTAAGGAACCATTATAGAATGTTTTCTGTATTTGTTTCTCCCCACGAAATTTTAATAGAGCCCGGAAAGAGACTTAGTATTCTTATTGTACATCATATATGTGCACCTATGCTTTATACACAAAAGTGTAATTTTTACTGACAACCAGTTTTAACCCTTTGTGATGGCACTGTCCCTGTTGAGAATGTTTGAACTAGACTGATTTTTTCAAGATAATAATTCACAATCAACAAATCAATCAGCACCTTAAAATGAACTGTAATAGACTGAGAGACACTGATTATGTCTTTGCCGTCTTCACACCACTAGAGAATTGGTTTTGGTTAAATGATCTAATACAAGGAAAAAATTAATTCTAGTTATGGTAGCCCACTGCTTTATGTGGGCACTATGGTCCCAATGTTTCTACCCTCAGGGATGGAAGGGAAGTTTACTGGGTATGGATTGTTTTATATTTTTGTTGTTAGTTCTTGTCAACTCTGACTCTGGATGAGCTCATGGTCAGCAGAATGAAATGTTATCCAGTCCTGTGATGGCCTCACAATCACAAGCATGTTTGTTTCTATCATTGTGGCTATTTGTGCCAAGTCATCTAAACGGAGAATTGCAGAAGCCCTTATTGGTCATTTACTTCACCAAACATGATGTCTTCCTCCAGCAATCGATCCCTCTTGGCCATGTATCCAAAGTACCGTATATATTCATGTATAAGCCGAGTGTTTCAGAACATTTTTAGTGCAGTTTTGTGGTAAAATTGGGTGCCGCAGCTGATATTTGAGTCGGCTAATATGTACATACAGTCAAACAGTGCCCTGGTATGGTTCATAAGTTTTCAGTGGATAATTTTTATAAATAGATCACTAGGCTCTTTTCCCTATAGTCTATTTTAATCTAAAGGTCCGCTGAAACCAGTTTGCCATGGGTGACTCTGCTGATATTTGAAGTACTAGTGCATATCTTCCAACATCATAGCAACATGCAAGACACCTCATAATCATAAACTGACAAGGAGTTAAACAAAATTTTTCTGCACAGGAATCTTGAATTGTTTCAAAATTTTAACATTCTGAAATATTATAAAACTAATTGAACAGAAGTAACCTGGAAGATATAAACATAATGTCACAATGAAAGAATAGGTATAAAACAAAATCTTTGCTCAAAGTAATGCTGATTATTATAAAATATAAAGTTATTATGAAATATAAAATAGAATATTATTTTAATGGCAATTTTTATACCCCAAATGTGCACTTTGCGATCAAATTGCTACAATTTTAGCAGTCAACTAGTGTTATTTGAATCTGTTTTTACAGTCAATATATTTGCCATATTTCTACTTTCAAAAATACTTCTCCTTGAGACTTTTTTCCTACTATCTAAATAAATTGTTGTTATTTTAATATGAAGAGTTGCATATTAAGAGTCTGATTTTTCTTTTTTTTTTCTCAGTCTGACTTTTCATTGACCAAGTCTTAAGGCTTTGAGGGATTTTGAGCTGGAAACCATGGTGATGGCTTTTGTAAATATCACATTAGCATAATAAGCAATCGGTTTTTATTTTGCAGTGGGAATACACACTCGATACAGGACTAAAAATAGATGATTGAGATTATCTTACAAGTAATCTCAGTAACTGTAACATGTAAAATGAGCCACATGGAAATACCATGTGTTCCAAATGAGGTTATTGCTCGAAAATGATCGACTGCTGGACCGTCATTTTCCTAATGTGTAGAACCCTCAGACAAAATAAATTCCTTTAATGAGTCATTCCATTTGCAAAAGAAAATTATCTTCATCCAAACTTCTCTTTAAAGAATTCAAAATATAAGGATTGAAGTAGACACATGGTTCCTTTTATAGATGCCATCCATTCTTTGCTATCATGTTTAGGATTATTTGAAAGTTCCATTTTAGATGCCTTGGAAGTAGTCTGAGTGCAACCAGAATACTCCTTAGATGCAAAGACAGTGTGCTTCAGGCCTGTTACCCAAGCACCTTTGTACTTTGGTCATGTTATCAAGTGAGAGAAAGAACTGGAGGAGGATATCAATCTTGGTAAAACGAAGGCCAACACAGTAAAGGGAGGCTCATAAGGAGCTGGATTGACACAGTGGTTGCAACAATGGCCTCAAACCTAGGAATGAATGCAGGAACATCACAGGGCCTAGCAGTGCTTTTTGTACTGTGGTGCACAGGGTGGCTATGAGACAGAATCAACTTGATGGTTCCAAACAGCAATATTTTTAAGTCATTTTATTGGGACCTCATGCAACATTTTTCACAATACATAAATAAGCATACTGTGTCAAGCACCCTCACATGTCCACTTCTATTATCATTCTCCAATTGTCCGCCTTTTCCCTTAAGCCCCTAGTATTAGTTTTTCCATCCCTTCCCCTCTTCCCCTGCCTTCTCCTCCCCACCAACCCTCAATACTTTACACATAGTTATTGTTCTGTCATATCTTACACTGCCCGACCTCTCCCCCAACCCACTCCTTTGATGCCTGTCCTTCAAGTAGGAACTTATGTGTATATCCTTGCCATTGGTTCTGTCTCTCTACCCCATCTTCTCACTACCCTTCCAGCATCTCTAATCTAACCATTGGCCCGAAGAGGCTCATCCATCTTGGTTTCCCCACATCTCCAGCCCCCCTCTATACTAGTGTACCTTCTCCAGTCCATCTGGATTTGTTAGCAGAGTTAAGACCATGATGGTTGGGGGGGAGGAAGGCTTCAGGAACTAGAGGGAACTTGTGTGCATCATCACTGCCCGGCTGTACCTTGACTGGTCTGTCTCCTCCCCGTGGCTCCCCTGTAAAGGGGTGACCAATTACCCACCAGTGGGCCATAGGTCCCCACCCTCTCCTTTGTAATGATGTGATTCTTGTTCTTTGGTGCTCGATATCTCCTCCCTATGGCCATTCTTGATCACGCATGCTGGTGTGCTTCCTGCATGTGGGCTTTGCAAACAGCAATATTTTTGAGGCGAGGATGATGACGAATGCCAGTGAAGCTTACCTACTTGAAAGCATTTTGTGTTCCTTATAGACAATAATACCAAAAGCAATTTATTAATGGGAGC
This sequence comes from Nesogale talazaci, assembly GCA_004026705.1. Taxonomy (NCBI): domain Eukaryota; kingdom Metazoa; phylum Chordata; class Mammalia; order Afrosoricida; family Tenrecidae; genus Nesogale; species Nesogale talazaci. The sequence continues at coordinate 32,484 of PVJH01012906.1, read as the reverse complement.
ACCTCTCAAGCAATCTCCTACTTCATAACATCCTCGTGTACAGCAGGACTAAATGCTGCTTGGTCCCATGTCAATTCAGTAATTGATCACAAATTGTGATCCAAAAGACTTTCACTGGACCATTGTGATTCAAAGGATTTTCATTAGCTGATTTCTGGAAGTCAATAACTTAACCTTTATTCTTAATTTGTCTTAGTCTAGAAGCTCCAAAAAAACCTGCTTAGCAACAAAGACACACACAAATCCCAATGACAGACAGATGGTGCCTGCATATGAGGCTCATTTGCTAGGAATAAAACCTGGCTATGACATCAAAGGAGTTAATTCAACCACTGAATCACCATCACTTCCTTAACTTACTATGACATAAAGTTAGACTTTCTCCTACCTGTGGATCTTTGACAAAGGACAACTGCATTACCTTTAATGAAGACTGCTGGCAAATCTTTATTCTTGTGGTCACAGGGAGTGTCCTTGTCTCCTTCCTTTTCTCAGGGGAAATGGTTTCCATTTTTCCATCATGATCATGATGCAGGCTGTTGGCTTTTCATATGTGACCTTTACTATGTTCAGCAATTTCCCTTCTGTTCCTATTTTATTGAAAGTTTTTATTAGACGTAGGTTTGGAATATTGTCAAATGTCTTTTCTGCATTCATTAATGTGATCATGTAATTCTTATTCTTTGGTTTATGTAGTAGATGACATTGTTTTCCTAATGTTGAACCAACCTTTCATATCTGGAATGAATGCCACTTGATTGTGGTGTATATTTTTTGATATGTTGTTAGATTCTTCTCTTTTTTTTTTTGGAGAATTTTTACATCTATGTTTATAAGCAATTTTGATGTGTATTTTCTGTCATTGTTGGGGGGTGAGGTTGCTTAGTTTGGGTATCAGTGATTTGCTTGCTTTGAAAATGAGTTTGAGAGTTTGTTTTGTCATTTTATATAATCTGGAATAACTTGTGCAGCACTGGTGACAACTCTTTGCTAAAAGCTTGGTAGAATCCCACTGTGAAACCATCTGATTCTGATCTTTTCTTAGTTGCGAGTTTCTTGATGACCTGCTCTATTTCTGCCTTTATTATGTGCCTGTTGAAGTTTTCTACTTCTGTCTGTGTTAATTTTAGGTGGTGTATTTCTAAGTATATTTACATTTCTTCAAGCTTATCTAACTTGCTAGAATACGAATTTTCATGGAAGTGTGTTACTATTCTTTGTATTTCATTCTGATCTGTTACAATGCAACCCTTTTCATCTCCAATTCTAGATATTTGCATTCTCTTTCTCTTTCTCCCTCTGCCTTTCTCTATCACCCTCTATCTTTTATTAAGCTTGCCCATGGGTTGTCAATTTTGCTGTTCCTTTCAAAGAAAAAACTTTGTGGCAGTCATATGCTTATGTTAACTTCATGATTGAGATGTAGGGGTGGAGTCTAGCCTGTTGATCTGGAGATCACCACTGAGTAGCCAATGAGGCCTCCGTATGGGCATGGATTTATCCTGAGATTTCTGGGAAATTTCCCTCATGGAGATGAGAAGCTATCTCCCGAGTTGTTGGGAATGAGTCTCAGAGACGATGAATTATGGATAAGACAAAATGGCAGCATGCGAGGAGCTGAAGGAGCCAGAGGAGAAGCCACATGGCCTTGGCCTGATGGAACCAGACCTCTGAAGCTGGCAAAGCCATATGGAGAGCACTGCCAGCACTGAGTTGCCTCTGCCACCACTGGATGCTGTTGATGGAAGTGAGGAGCCATGGGGAGACCCCTGCCAGCACCAGGATTCTACACCCACTGACCTGTGACTTCATGAATCGGAAGGAGACTTTATAGACTGGTATTGAGATTATGTACCAATGTCAGACTTATGACTTTGAACTGGACTGGGTTAGGATACTTTCTCAATGTTCCATTCTTTTTGTATATAAACCCTACCCTTATATCCATATGTGTGTCTATGAGTTTGTTTCTCTAGTTTACCCAGACTCACACAAACTTCTTGATGAGTTGTTCCATTCTCCAGTTCACTTATTTCTGCTCTACTTTCTGTTATTTATTTCTTCTGTTGATGGCGGATTCAGCTGCTGCCCTTATTCAGTTATTGGAGATGTTGTGTTAAGGTGTTAGTTTTGCTTTTCTTTTTTCAATTTTGCATTGATTGCTATAAATTGCCCTCTGATAATTACTTTTGCTGTGTGCCAAATGTCTTGGTATGTTGTATTATCATTCTCATTTGCTTCAAGCAATTTAGGATTGTCACCTCTTATTTGTTCTATTGCTCAGTCTTTTTTTAAAGCAGTGTGGTATTCAGTCTGTGTGTTTTTCTTTATAGTCCTGTCTTTTTCTTTTGTTGATTTTCAGCTTTGTGATCTTGTGTTCTGAGAAAATGACTTTTAGGGTCTCAATGAATATGAATTTGTTAAGGCTTGCTTTGCATTCTAGCATGTGCTCTATTTTAGAGTATATACTGTTTGCATGGGAGAAAACATCTACCTTGTTTTTTGTTTTGTTATCAGTTAGCATGTTTGTATGTATCAATGAGGTAAATTTGGCTATGTTGGGGTGGGAGATCTTGGTGAATTCTGAAAGAAATCTCATTAGGGTGGCTGTGGTCTGCCTGTGCTTACCTGGAGGTGCATGTATGTCAGGGGGTAACTATGGGAAGAGAGGCCATGGAAGCTCCAAAGGGATATAAATTAATTTACGATAAAATAAAACTGAATACAAAATCTGTGGAGCATAAAAGTAGCCCATGGTTTGGGTGGAGGTTTTGCCACCTCCTTGACTTGAATAGAACTGGGATCTGACCACCAGATGTGTCAGAGAGGCAGGTATAGGAGAAGAATGCCAAGGGAAAGTCTGTGAAGGAAGCTGGGCATCTAACAATGTAGCAAATTGTATCACTCAGGTTATGAGGAAGTGGACACAGAGCCCATCCTTCAGAGAAAGATCCCAGAGGCCATTGAAAGGAGGAGCTTAGATGGTTAGGATGGAGTAGGGCTTGTGATGGACACTCTGAAGTGGCCTAAACTGCCACCAATAGTGAGGGGACAGAAAGACTCAGACTGTGTTGCTGAATTCTGGATGTCATGAGAAAGAGATTGAACAAAAGAAAAAATCTATACAAGAAAACAAACAAATAATACACTTAGCTTTCAGGTCAAACACCTGGTTTCAAGAATCAAGGACCCATTTCTGCTTGGTTCTCTCTCAGATTCTCAAACCTATTCTTGAGATAATTTCTAAATTCTTGTACAATAGACACAAGGTCATATTTCAACTTTCATGGACTTGTTTTAATTTTCTTCAACTTGAATTTGAGAAATTGTTTATCTATTCTACCATAATTCTCTGACCTCACTTTAATTGATTATATTGAACTTCTCCATCATCTTTTTCCATAGATGTAGTTGACCTGATTTCTTTGTATTGTATCTGCAAAGGTATGTTGGCATGGTCACCAATTATGTTGTTGAAAAAAAGTATGCATGATTGTTCATCACCACAATTAATTTTAGTACATTTCCTCATTCTTGTCTTTTCTTTAAAAAAAATCATTTTATTGGGGGTTCTTACAGCTCTTATAACATTCCATACATCATTTATATCAAGCATATTTGTACACATTTTGGCAACATTTCCAAGAAATTTTGTTCCTGAGCTCTTGGTATAAGTTGTCTGTTTTCTTTTTGATTGAAGTTTTCTTCTATTTTGCTATTGTCATTTTTGTTGATTTGCTTTTGCTTGGTTGGTCCCTATTTGTGCTTTGTATGTTTTCTGTATATGAAATCAATAATTAGTAACTCTTTAGAGATAGTAGCTGGTTTAATAATTACCTAATGGCATGGCAGTGGAGATTGGAGAGAATCGGGGAGCTAACGATGAGTTGTCAGAAAATATTCTGAAATTGACTGTGGTGGTGATTGTATAACTCTACTTACTATGATTAAACAATCAAATTGTATGATACGTGAATTATATGCTAATGAATTTTTAAATAGTGGTTTATTACTTGAAGACAACAGGTTATATCATTCTGAGGATGGCTGCTTTATATAGAATCTGAGAACCACTTTATATAGAATTTGAATGGAGTGAGGAATTTTATTTGTCATTGCTGACAGTTGATTAACGTTGTAAAGTACTAAGAGGCAGCTTCCTTTATTTTATTTTTTGGTAGTCCTGAGCAGTTTGAATTTCTTCCTCTTTTATTAATGTGATCTAGTCTGTATATATCCAGACACAGTCTCTTCATTTTCCTATCCTTAAGTAAAACTCATAAGTAAAAACGATAGATATGGCTTTTATAATTCTTCATGAAGAATTATACAGACTCACAATTAACAAACCGACTATTTCATTTTGTACTCACATGTTATACCCCATGGAAAAATTTGTATTTTCACCAGAAAAACTTTGTCTGCCCCCCAAATTCATTATCCCAAAGTAGAATCAGTTTAGTTATACAAAAGATAATTGTAATTTGTAGATGGTTGAATACTTATTTGCTATTTTTTTCATATCTATAATCTATATGGTTAACTTGGTGAGGTGTTCATTAAAGTTTCAGAAATGAACAATGCTGAATCATCTCATTCATCTTTTTCTGCAAAAATTAAGATGTCAATTACCCTTAAGAGAATATTCTTGGAAAATTATTTCTGAGTTTTTAATTCCAATAAGTTAAAATATTCTTTGATAACTTAGCCTTCCAATCTTTAAAACAATCAATGCATCTTAGTATGTTGCAGTCTTTTATAATTAATTGACGTTGCTTGTGTAGACACACTGTTTAGAAAAGCACTCACTTAAAAAAGTGCTTCTAGCTTTCAGGTTGATATTTAGTTTGGAAGAATTTAGAAGTAAGAAAGTTTTTTTCAAGCACACATACATCTCTTGTTATAATAATTCTAAAATAATTGGGAGTAGTTTAAGATAAGAGCAAACCCTTTGGAAGAATACAGTCAAGGAATACAAGATATATGATAAATGAAAACAAAAATGAGATACTCTGGGGATTCAGAGAAGTCAAGGAGAAGTAGAACCACGAGAAAAGGCTTCAGGAGGTAAGAAAGGCGGTGGATGTGGGGATTGTGTAAGATCGACATAAGTAAAGATTAGAAGAGTTCAGTTGCATGGTTTCACTAGTATGTAAGATTTAGAATTAATAAAGGTCTAGAAATTTGAGCTTATTAGCTGTTACCAGGAGCAAGAGGGTTGGAGAAGGGAGAGAATCATTTTTCAGACCACGTAGTTTTTGTTTACAGGGATAGAAAATTTGGCAGTATATATTGAGGATGATTGTACAATATAATTGATATAATTGGATTTACTAAGTTGAACATGTGAAAAATTGGAATTGGAAAACATGCACTTTATTTTTTTCTAATCATAAAAATTCAGTGTTTGTTTTAGCTAGGAGAGAAATATTTCTAAAGAAATATTGCCAGAGATGTGCCATATCAAAGAGGATGATTAAATAGGACTGGATGTGTGACCTTAAATTAATTGCTTCACTGTCTGAGGTTTAGTTTGATCATGTGATCCATGGAGGCATTAAGAATAAGCTAATCAGACTAACTCATTGGTTTGTTGTAAAGATTAAATAGAAAGAATCCTATGACAGCGCTTGCAACAAAAATAATTCAATTAAAAGCAAGAATTATTGTAAAACTAATCTATTATCATTTTTTTAATTGTGGTAAATATATAGGTAACAAAATATCCTCCATCTCTATAATATTTACATGTACCATTTAGTGACATTAATTATAGTCAAAATGTTTACTCATTACCATATAATTATTTTTATTTAGTCAAGAAGATTATCCAAGAAGAAAATAAAGGGAAGAAACTATTGACTGCAGAATGTATTTAGATTATATAACTCTTTAACATTGAAAAGATAGAGCAATAAGAAATTATTCAGAGTTTCCCACAGGTCAGTAAGCTACCAATACTCAAGGAGGAATTGTCCTTGAGGAGGGACTGGATCATATTTCTAGGAAGACATTCCAACTTTCTGTTACTGACCAAGTTGTTGTCTTCAAGACATCTTTTCATGCAGGAGTAACCAATTGAAATGTCATTGTCCACCAGGAAAGTATTTGGGGAAAAATATTTGACTTTCCTCATTTCCTTTGTAACAATAATAAAAATCGATTTTCAGTTATTCTTAGAAAAATGTTTTGCTAATGACATACTAATTAGGGAACTGAAAATGTGTCTTCTACATATGTCTTTTACGAGGACATTATAGTATTATGACATTCTGGTTATCTATTTCTGAAGTTTGGAAAGCAGTTTGTTTTCTGTTGATCTGGTATTCGTTTAGGGAAAAATAAAGGAAATGGTCCAGTAGAAAAACAGTCCCTCTTGACAGAAACAGAACCATACATGGGTCTAATCAAGTAGCTATATTGTATTTATTCAACTTAGCAATACATTCAAATTTTGTTGAGCTTAGCAAATGCTAATCACTGAAGCTCATCATCCCAAAATTCAGGAAAAGTGAGCGGATAGACTTCTCATTAACTGTAGACGTAATTGAAGGCTATAGGTTGGCATTCCAGTCATCCTCCACCTATTTCCTCTAGCAACTGTAGAAAAATAAGGGTAAACCTTAGGAAGCCTGCAAAAGACAGTATTCCTTTCAGGCCTAATGGTTCTCTCTGGGCCCATCATTTTGACTCACCCAGCAATAAAGTTCTTGGGTCAGCCCAATTATCTCCAGGGGAGAGAATATCAAAAATGACAAAATGCCTTACCAATTTTCTGTACTTTTGTATGGGGGTGGAGAGATTATCCTTGACAAGGGAATGCAATTTGGGTTCCATTTACATCAATACAATATTTTTAACTTAACCATTCCAAATAAGAAACACACACACACAGCCTTTAATTTTAATTTTTTCCTCTCTGGATTGAATGCTTACTTTCTTATACTTGATTATCATTGATTATCAATATCAAAGCAATCAAGAACTCACAGAGGTTTTTAAGAACAATAAAAGTTAATATTTAAAATTTGCTACCTATTATTTAGAGTTTTTTTTAAATAGAATGAATCAAGGTCAAATCTCTTGCTGGAGATTCTTACTATTGCATTTTGAATACCTGGGTGGTGCTGACATTAGAAGTCAAGGTATTAATATTCCTCATCTTTATCAGGCTACTTGAGGAAAAAGATCAACTTTGATACTAGAGGTTTATTATAGTTCAGAAGAAAGAAAGTACGTGCATTTCAAACCAATTCTTCCCCATTCTCACACATCAAAATCCTCCAAACCTAACTTTGGTCTATTCTGAGAATAAGTGCTGGATCTTTACATACAAAAATTCTGTGTTACAAAGATTTTCAATTTGTAGCTACCAATCCACATATTTCTAAAACTAAACAACAAATAATCATTGAACACAAAAGAGAAAAATCTCTCCTTAAATAACTTCCTCCAACCACCTTTTGAAAAAATTATTGAGTATAATTCATTATTAGATATAATCTATTAAAATCACCAAGTCAACAGGTGCTGAAACACTGGTAGTGAGGATTGAGGTTTGAATCTTAGTGGGCATCTGGGCTTCTTTTATAGGCTTTTCCAGGAAGATATAATGTACCTTTATCAGCAAAAGAGTCTCACATTTCAATTCTGCCTCATATTGACTGTGCGTCTTTTAGCCAATTACTTGGCTGCTTTGATCATCAGTTTCAGTATCTTCTAAAGGTAACAATGCCTACCCATGGGAGTGATAACTGAGTAAATGCGATAAAATGAGTGCATCGGTCCTATAGAGTGTTGTACCATAATCAATTAATCTAGTACCTTCCCTGGATTATAGTAGTTGTTAAGTATTGTTGAGTCAGTTCTGTGTAAGAAAATGAAACACTGCCTGGTCATACCTCATCCTCTTCATTGTTTTTAGGTTCAAGTCTGTGTTGCAGAAACTACTATCAGTCCATCTTGTCAAAGGCCAGCCTCATTTTTTTGCTGGCCCTCTATTTTAGCAAGCATGAAGCTCTTCTCCAGGGACTGACCTCTCCTGACAGCATGTCCAAAGCACAGAAGCCTCTGTCTCACCATCCTTGCCTTTAAGGAACATTCTGGCCACACTTCTTTCAAGACATATTTGGTTGTGCATTTGGCAGTTCATTGTACTTTGAATATTTTTAGCCAGCCCTATAATTCAAGTGCATAAATTTTTCTTTAGTCTTTCTTATTCAAGGCATAACTTTCACAAGCATATGAGGTAATTGAAAATACCATGATATGGGTAAGATGCTCCTTATCCTCAAAGTTACCTCCTTGCTTTCGAGTACTATAAAGAGGTCTTGTGCAGCAGTTTTACCCTATACAATGCATCACTCTATCTCTTGATTACTGGTTCCTTGAACATTGATTGTGGAATCAAGCAAGGCAAAATGCCCGACAACTTCAGTCTTTTCTCCACTTATCATTATGTCCAGTCATCATGGTCCAACTGTGAAGATTTTTATTTATTTACATTGTGTTTTAATCCATAATGAACTTTGTAATCCTTGTGCTTCCACACCTGGAAGCATTCAGGAAGAATTAATCTTCTCAAGGTAATTCATAGTTCATTATGACCCACACGGTCAAATACTTTAACATAGTCAATAAAATGCAAGTAAACAACTTTCTAGTGTTCTCTACTTTCAACTAAGATCATCTAATGTCAGCAATGATATCCCTTGTTCCACATCCTCTTCTGAATCTGGCCACAATCCCTGGCAGATCCTTGTCAATAAACTGCTGCAAATGTTGTTGGATGATCATCAATAAAATTTTACTTCCATGTGATATTAATTATATCACTATATAATTTGAGAATCCGGCAGGATCACCTTTCTTTGGAATGGGTACAAATATCAATCTGTTCCAGTTATTTGGCCAAGTAGCTATCCTTAAAATTTTCCTGGCATAGATAAGTGAGTGCTTCTTGTCCTTCATCAGCTTGTTGAAAGATTTCAATTGCTATTCCATCAATTCCTGGACCCCACTTTTCAGCTAATGCTTTCAGTGCAGCTTGAAGTTTTTCCTTAATCATCATGGGTTCTTTCACATATGCTACCTCTTTAAATAGTTGATTGCTGGTGAGTTATTTTTGGTATAGTGATTCTCTATTCTTCCCATCTTCCTATGATTCACCCTGCATCATTCAATATTTTGATCTTAGAATTTTTTAACCTTGCAACTCAAGACTTGAATGTTTTCTTGTGCTCTTTCATTCTTCATATATGTTGACTGTTTTTCCTTTTAGGTTTTCTAATAAGCTTTCTAACTAAGTCTTATTATAATTTTTAGTTTGTCTTCTCAAACTGCCCTTTGAAATTTCCTCTCCACCTCATTGACTTCATCATTTTTTCCAATGTGTTTTACCTACTCTACAATTAAGGTAAAGTTTAAGAGTTTTCTGACATCTACTTTGATCTGTTCTTTCTTTCCTGTCTTTTAAACCTTTTACTTTCTGCATGTGTGATGTTCTTGATTTCCTCCCATATTGGGTCTTCTGTCATTAGTGTTCAGTAAGTCAAATCAGTTCTTAAGATGTTCTCAAAATTCAGATAGGCTATAGTCGCAGTCATATTTGGGTTATCCTGAACTTTTTTCCCTTTCTATTCAGCTTTGATTTGAACTTAGATATGAGCAATTAATGGTCTGTTCCACAATTGGTTCCTGTCCTGGTATTAGCTGCTAATACTGAGATTATCCAAATTCTCATTCCACAAAATGTAGTCTAATTGATTTCTGGGTAGTCCATCTGGAGAAGATCAGGTGCTTATGTGCTGTTTGTGATTTTGTAAATGGCTATCTGCTGTAGTAACCCAGCACATTTAACCACTTTGTAACCATAAGTTATTTAACTTGCGTATAGCCATTTGGTCATTGTAACTGTTCTGTGTTTGTTAGCCTGAGTGTAGTCATTTTGTAATGACCCAAGTGTGGTCACTTTGCAACTACTGCAATTCCTTTTGTAACTAAGCTGTCACCATTTATTTTTCAAATTGCTGGTGTTACTTGTAAAACCCATTTTATTTTATTTTTGTTTTTGGTGTATCACTGCCCTCTGGTGGTGGGAGTAGGAAGCCCAGCCTTGCTGCTGGATTTGAACCTCCAACCTCCAACCGCAGTCCCGCGCACAACCACTACACCACCATGGCTCTACCTAAACCCATTTTATTTTTATAAGTTCTCATTTTCCCATAGACTATGACACCACCTGCCCTTGTACCCTGTTTATTCCAAAAGAGAAAAATCTCCCTTCTTAAGCATTTGGAGTCAAGAGAGAAGTAGACACTAGCCATCTCTTGACCTTGAAATGTCCTATTTATAGATGAATGTAACCCTGTTTCTCTTGAGTGTTTCCTTCCCAGCATAGTAAGCCATATGATTTTCTAATTCAGAATGGTCAATACCAGTCCAGTTCAGTTCACTAAGGTGTACAATGTCAATTTTATGTATTCCAACTTATTTTTCACAGCTTTCAATTTTCCTAGATTCATACTTTGGACATAACACGTTCTGATTAATTGATCTGTGCGTCTCTTTCTTTTCATTTTGAGTTGCACCCCATTAGCAAACGAAGGTCCTGAAGGAATTATTATCACAGCATTTTACTCCCTCCACCGCCATGATGGCCAAGTCAATCTGATAGTCTCATCTTCGGTCACCATCTCCCACAATGCCCCTTTCTTTTTATCAGGTTTTCAGTTCTCTCTACAAGACTTTCTCTGAGTAATTCCTCAGAAGTGGACATCTTTGCTGAGATGTTTTTAGTCTGAGAGCTCTGCTGAAACCTGTTCACTCTGAGTGAGCCTGTTGGTATTTGAGATACCAGCTTCCATCATCACAGCAAAGCACAGCCAACATATATGACAAACTGACAAGATGGTTACTCCATATATTTTACAATAAGTAATTTTGACTTGAGTATTAAAACAGGTAATAGAAAGGGGGGACCAATTTGAGGGAGCTACATATAATCTCCTCTCTGGGACACAGACAACAGGGAATTGGATGAAGGGACACATTGGACAGTGTACAATATGAAAAAGTAACAACAATTTGTAAATTACTAAGGGTTCATGGGGGAGGGGGGTGTGAAGGGAAGGGAAATATGGAGAGCTGGTACTGGGGGCCTAAGTGGAGGATGTTTTGACACTGATGATGGCAACAAGTATGCAAATGTGGTCTGCATACAATTGATGTATGTATGGATTGTGATGGGAGTTGTATGAGCACCCAATAAAATGATCCTTTAAAAAAGGGGGGGGGAGGAAAGGAGAGTTTATACCAAGGGCTCAAGTGGAAATATTTGGAAATGAATATGGCAATATGTATACAAATATGCTTGATACAAATGATGCATTAAATGTTATGAGATGTAAGAGGCCCCAATAAAATCATTGAAAAAAAAAAACAGGCAATAGCAGAGATAGAAAGCCAAGGATCCACATTGTAGAGAGTTGAATGTTTTTTTAGTTTCTAAGGTCACTATGAGTCAGAAAACCAAACTTAATGGCAGTGTGTTTGGCTTGACTTTGTAGATTTAAGCATCTGTGATTGGAAACAATGAAAAATAAATGATAAGGAGAAGGTTAAAGTAAATGTGCAAGTCTTCATGAAAACACAATGGCAAAAGTTTTCCAGTGTTATATACCTTAGGGGAACTGATAGTATTGCAATAGTTTTGATGGCTAAGAGTTTAGACTAGTGGCAACAGTCTAGACTAATCTGCTGAACATTTGTGGTAGGAGGAGTTGTCAGGGCTGAAGAGTACTTTTTAGTGTTAGAAAATTGATCTACATTTCTATGTATGACATTTTTAAATGTACATAATACTATCATTAAAGTTAGATGGTATCTATGAGTCCTTTTAGTCAAGTTTCTTTAATTCCTCAAAGCTTAATTTTGTTGCTGGTTTATCATCCCAGGCCCATAAGAAACTCTTATTTTCCATGTTCTTATTTCACTAAGGTTTTTTGTGTTTATTTTTCTCTACTTGTAGGATTCTGAAATTGATATTAATAAAAAATTGATATTCATAAAAAATAGAAACTAAAGACTATACTAGTGCAGAATTTATATATTGATACAGTGTCATGCTTTTTAAAATCAAGCAGCACTCCTAATGCTGTTCACAGAAACACATCTGGATTGGGAATTAAATTAAATCCAGGTGACATGACGATAAAATAAAGTACCTGACTCCAAAAGGACTATATCAAATGGTTTGATTCCCTGTAAAAGAAGGGCACTAATGCCCTCCTCGCAGACCTACTCCCTCTATCTCAGTCATATACAAAGTGTTATTGGAAACCACCTTTCATAAAACCAGTTTTCTTTCACATCATTGGCTCATTCTTTTGACTACCTTTATGATAAATTTTTTATTTCAATGTGCTTGAAAACAATGAAAAATCACCTGTTGAGTTCACAGATGTCATGTTACCTATATTTCAACATGAAATTTATAAACATTCCATGGCTCCAACTTTCCAAAACATGTGAAGAAAATGAATACTCAAGTTGCAGATTTCCACTTCTTTCAGAAACATAAATTATAGTACTTTTCCATCTTCTCTTCTCAAACTGACTGTGAAGACTAAGGTTATGTGCCAACTTGTCTTGGCCATGATTATCAGTGGTTTGACAGTTACCATGCAGTCTTTTTGTCATGAGAGCTCGTAATGTATTCACTTTCCATGAGGAGTCCTGTTATGAGCACCCATTCAATTGAAAGGGACATTGTTGAGATAGGGGCCGGGGGGACTGCCAAAACTCTCTGGCATTTTGCTGGGACTAGATTCTGCATCTGGCTAGTCATCATTTTATTTTATTATATATATATGTGTGTGTATATATATATATATATATATATATATATATATATATATATATATTCCAATACTAGGGGTCATTGTCATTAGTATCTGGAGTCTTTGAGGCAGGAGCCTGCCATCTTACCTGCCAGCTTTGACTACATTTGCCCTCACGGTCAGCAGCCTGCAGATCTTAGATTCATCGGCCATGAAAGCTACATGAGTCAGAAGTCTTCAGTCTGACATCTGACCCACAGATTTGGCACTTGCAAGCTAGGGTGACTTCTCAAATACATATTCTGTGCTGAGTGATACACAGGTCACTCTTAGCTAATGCACTGAATTAAATATATGTAAGGTTAAAATTGGAGCCACCTCTAGTAATTTTCTGTGAATTCATCATGCTAAAATACATCGGTGCCTCTTTAATGTGCCATGCACTTTGCCCTAGATACAACAGGAACTCAGAAAAATGATGTTGCTAATAGTAAAGAAGGGAAAACGCAAACAAGAATCCAATATTTAGGTTTAAACTTCTATTTGGGGGCTCTAAAAATAGACCATCTCACTGTGTTGACAATAGTTGGAAAATACAAGACTAGAATGTTGGGGATTCCTGGAGATAAATTTAATTTCTAACTATACCTTTGTAATATTAATAAGATCTAACTAATTAGGTTCCAAATATTAGGCCAGAAAAGTTTCTTTTTCTTGTTGATTATTTTATTGAGGACTCTTAAAGATATTATAACAATCCACACATCAGTTACATCAAGTGACCTTGTACAGACGCTGCCATCATCATTTTAAAAACATTTTCTTTCTACTTGAGTTCCTTGACATCAGCAACTCATTTCCTCCCTCCCCTTCCCTACCACCCTTGTGAACCCTTACTAAATTATATTTTTCCCGTACCTTACATCATCTCATGTATCCTTTCACCTACAGTTCTGTTTATGCATCCCCCTTGAAGGGGGTTATACATCCATCATTGTTAGTTCCCCCTTCCACCACTTTCCATCCCTCTCTGCCCCTACCCTCATAGAATAGATGGTCCTATTACTGTTTCTGAGTGGGTTATCTATCCTGAATTATGCATGTCAATAGCTGTTATCTGTACCAATGTACATACATTGTATATGGTATGTACGGGTCTAGCAGGATTTATGAGGTCTAACTAAGGCCGTGATATAGGGACAGGAAGTATTAAAGAACTAGAGAAATGTTGTGTGTTTCATTGGTGCTACACTGCACCCTGAATGAGTCACCCCACCCATGTGTCCCTTCTGTGAGGGAGTTTCCAATTTTCAACAGAAGGACTTTGGATCTCCACTCTAACCCCTCTCTCCACAACCATATGATTGCTTGATTTTGGTCATCTGATATCTGATCCCATAATACCTCCAAAAAGGTTTCTTAACTGGTTATTTCAAGTTATTATTTTGAGTAATCTACAAATTATATTGTATCAAATTTCCAAACTAAAGTTGTATAAGAATTTTAGAAATACAGATTTTTGTCTTTTCCGTGTGCTTACTATCATTAGCTTACAATTATATCAATAGCCTTCTAATCCCACTTTAGCTCCTAATCTATTTATACACTTAGGAGACAAGAGACTGTCGATTTAACTTGTTGTACAAACTTCAAGAACCCTCTAGCTTTAAAATTTTCTGTAAAAAGTTATTTAAATATTCCATGAGATTTTCACTGGGTGTCGGTGAGTTAGTTCTAACTCATAATGACCCTACGTGCAACAGAATGAGATCCTGAACTTCTGCACAGTTCTGCACCGTCTTCACACGCGTTCTTTTGCTTGAGCCCGTTGTTGAAGCCATCATGTCAATCCATCTCCTCGAGGACCTCCTTCTTCCTCATAGACCCTTCATTTTACCAAGCAGGATGTCCTTCTCCAGAGACGGGTCTCTCCTGCTGATATGTCTAACGGATGTGAGATGAAGTCTCACCATCCTGACGTCTAAGGAGTATTCAGGCTATACTTCTTCCAAGACGGAGCTGTCAGTTCATTTGGCAGTGTATGGTACCTTCAATATTCTTTACTGACACCCCTGTTCAAATGCATCCATTTTTCTTCAGTATTCCTTATGCATTGTCCAGTGTGTTAGTCTGGGTAGAGTAGAGGAACAAATTCCATAGACATGCATATGGATATAAGGAAAGGGTTTATATACAAAAGGAATGGAACACTGAGAATGCATCCCAACCCAGTCCAGTTCAAAGTCATACGTCCAATATTAACCCATATGTCTGATACCAGTCTATAATGTCTCCTTCCGACTCACGAAGTCACAGGTCAGTGGGTGCAGAATCTTGGCTCTGGCAGGGGTCTCCCCATGGCTCCTCACTTCCAGGGCACAGGGTCCATCAACAGCATCCAGTGGTGCCAGAAGCAACTCATCGCTGGCAGGGGTCCCTATGTGGCCTCTCCAGCTTCAGAGGTCTGGCTCCATCAGGGCAAAGCCATGCGGCTTCTTCTCCGGCTCCTCAGACACTGCCATTGTGTCTTCTCTGTGATTCATTGTCTCTAACACTAACTCCCAACAACTAGGGAGATAGCTTCTCATCTTCATGAGGGAAATATCGCGAGATTTCCCAGAAGTCTCAGGAGAAAGTCATGCCATGTAGAGTCCTCATTGGCTACTCAATGGCTATCTCCAGATGAACAGGCTAGACTCCACCCCTACATCTCAATCATGAAATTAACATAAGCACATGACTGCCACATCCAGCTTTTACATATATAGGAGATAATTGAAACTATCAGGGTGTGGGGTAGGCACACCTAATTCCTTAAAGCAACCTCCTTGCTTTTCAACACTTTCAAAAGGTCTTGTGCAGCCTCTTGTGCTGATGCAGAACATCTTTTGATCTCTTGACTGTTGCCTCCATGAACACTGATTGTGGATTCAAGCAAGATGAACCCCCCTCCCCCACAGCATCTCTGTTTTCTCTACTTATTATAATGTCACCTAGTGGTCCAATTATGAGGATTTTTTTTTGCTTTCTTTACATTGAATAGTAATCCATATTGAAGGCTGCAATCCTCGATCTTCATCAGCAAATCTTTCAAGTTCCCCTCCCTTTCAGCAAGCAAGGTTATATGAATGTGGTTATTCAGCCTTCCTCCAATTAGGACAGTCTATTCTTCTTCACACAACCTGGTTTCTCGAATGATCAATTCTGCATTGAGTAAGTGCAGCAAGAAGACCATGTTTATTAGGCCAACTCTGATGCATAACTTTTTTATTTTAAATCATACAGTCTTCCCTTGCTCTGTTCACACAATGTCTCGATTGATGTACAGATTCCACAATTAAGTGTTAACTTTTTCATCTTTCCCAAATTACTGGAAAAGTACTCAGAAGGACAATGTGGCAAAACCAGTTTCTTAAATGGTTAAAATGCTCAATATACATATTCAGTTATATCTTTTCTTAATCTGTGTGTGCTCAAGTAAA
This sequence comes from Nesogale talazaci, assembly GCA_004026705.1. Lineage (NCBI taxonomy): Eukaryota > Metazoa > Chordata > Mammalia > Afrosoricida > Tenrecidae > Nesogale > Nesogale talazaci. Next base: position 16,163 of record PVJH01012906.1, on the reverse strand, counting down.
GTAGAAATATACATATCTCTATCTATCTATATATATATGTCAGTTCAATAGAAAACATAAAAATCAGAAAAGAGAGGGAAGACAATAGTTAAAAGATGGTCACATTTTTCCATTAGGAGAAAGCTACCAGCAATACTTCACAACCTGCCCAGTGTATTAAATTCCAACTAAAAGGAATTTAAATGCCCTCAAATTGAATTCACTGCAGGTCAGAAGCCATGCAAAATGGTTCTCTAAACTTGAATAAATTTAATTATTAAACTTATCTAATAATATTGAGGCTAATATAACTCGTAGCACAAATAGAGTAAGTGCTAATAAATTGGGGGGGGGGTGGTATTTTTTCTAAGGCAGAAGGAAAGTGCACTTTACTTCAACCACTTTCTAAAATGACCTAACTCAAAATTGTGACTGCATCAGCAAATCCATTGACCCAACACTCTAGTAAAAGAGCAGGAGCATGACACTTCACAGTGCATCTCTCCTCTGTTAGAAAGTTTGTGATACGCTTCTGTAGGGAACTGATTTGGGCCCCAAATGATTTCATGATACCTACTATTTTATATTTCCTAGATCAGCACAACCCCATACAATATAAAGTGGTCCAGAGGCATGGGCCAAAATCTCCAAGCGCCTGAATATGAACATTGGGAAATAAGTCTCTTTCTGTTGAGATTTCTATCATTTTATCACTTCTCTATATGCAATTCATGTAGAAAAGTTTTTTTCTAGAACAAAGGTTGAAGCTGAGTTTTATTTTAACCTTTTGCTGCTACATAGTCTATCGTTGGACACAGAAACCATCTTTCACATTTTCTCAGGGCACACATCATCCCCCTGCCTACTAGGTTGACAAAGAATGGCTGTAAGTGCAGTGTGGGTCTATAGATAATGGTTCCAGCCTTTGCTATATTTGAGGTCTGGCTGTGAAAGACCATAAATAAATGCTCACTGGGGCATGGTGATTTCTGCCGATAGGTATCAGCAGGATTGAAATGGAGGGAGAGTCCCAAAACCAGACGGTGTCATGAACAAGGTATGTGGTCTATATCGTATGTGACATGGTTCTTGAGTGACGGAGTGTGTTCTGACCCCACATCTGTCACTTACTTTCAGAATGGCATTTAGGCTATCTGTGTCATGTCTTGAGAAGGATTGTTGGTTCAGCGGCCTAAGTTTCACCGCCCATGCAGGAGGCCTGGATTCCGTTCTTAGTGGTTACATCTCCTGTCCCGCCAGCACCCATCTGTCAGTGGCAGTTTGTGTGTCACTCTGATGCTGAACAGATAACTACAGCAGACATCCTAGACGGAGAAATGCCTGAAAACATGATGCTGACAGTCAGCCAATGAAAACCCTATGGATCATGTTTGTTCAATAAGCAAATCATCACAGGGATGGCACATGAGCAGGTAGTGGGTTGTTCCACTCTACACAAATTATCATCCATTGGCCTATTAACAGCAACTAATAGGGACAACAACCTAATTCTCCAAGCTTCTGTTTTCTTGGCTCTATAAAGATAAGAGCAGTAGCACCTTTACTAGCTTGAAGTAATGCTTAGGCTATACAGGGTTGGATGCTGGGTACATAGTTATCAGCTATTCTGTTAGTTAAACGGTAGGACTTCATCTAGATTTTAACTGATGTATAGGATTTGGGCAGGATGGAAGGGAGGAATGCTGTAGAATGGGGAGCAACATGTGACCAAACCCAGAAACAGAAATTACCTAGAGTGTAGAGATAAAATCAACTGAAATTTTCACGCTTTCTACCAACTTGCATATCATCTCATAATGGATACTTTGTGCCTTTAACCAAGACAGGTGACACATGTCCAGTACTATTCCCCTAGAGACTTTGCCTAAGTCTAGGGAGAGACATATAGCCAGGTGTTCTTTAAAGGGAATAATGGCCAGATTTGGCTAAAAGTTTACAGGACAAATCCGTTTTCCACTCAATAAGATGTGCATCTTTTGTTTCATAGCATTGATTGCAATCCACACAATATAACGGTCCACTTCATACCCATGTTTTCCAGCTTCAATCCTCCTTCTTCCTTATCCTCTCCTCCCTACTCAACATTGTGCTTGAGATCATGCTGCTCTTTTGACTTTAAGGGATTTATTCTGTTGATTAGAGGGAGGAGTGTGTGCCTCCCTACTGCACTTGTCTACAGTATAGACGTCCTCATTGCTTGACTGACACTAGCAGCAGGGGAGGTTAGTTAATGTCCCACCTTTAAGGGTGAATAAGGGCTGTAGTCTCAGAAGTCCTACCTATATCTTTCTAACCAAATAGCTGCATTATTTTTATGATTTTTACTCTTGTTCTACATTTTTCTCACACGCTCACAGAGTGGTGACCAGTAGTGCTTGACTACCACTTTGGGTATGTCACTAAGAGAGGTTAGTCCTTGGAAAAGGAACTTATGCTTGTAAAATCCAGGATCAATGAAAAGAAATAAAGACTCTCAGTGAAATTATTGACCCAGTTGCTACAATGAGATCAAAGTTAGCAATGATAGTGAGGGTGATGTGGGAACAGGCAATGCTGTGAGCAGTTGTACAGAGATTCCCAACGAGTCTAAGTTAGCTTACTTGATGGCACTTACCAACAACAGAATCTATCTAGGAATTTGTACATTAAAAGCACTGCCTGTCTGAAGGGCCACGTGAGAAACACTAAACTTACTATTCATATCACTCTAGCAAGTCTATGACCTATAAAGCTATTTTAGAATACTTTCAGAATCTAAGGTTGTTAGAAAGTTAAATACCATATATACTCAAGTACAAACTGACCCAAATATCAGATGAGGCATCTAATCATACCACAAAAATTGCATTTAAAATGTGCTAAAAGGGGGATCAGTGCAATTAAGTCCCCAGGGAACACCAAAAATAGACTGGGGGCCAGGATGTGGTGTCCTATCAGATTCAACTGGAAAATACTCGCAAAGAACAACAAATAGACTTTGAACTATTTATAAACTTTTTTTTCTTTTTCTCTTTCTTTCTTTTGCCCTCGCCTTTGTTGTTGTTGTAGCTATTGTGTTGTTTTCTATGGTTGATTTGTTGTCGTTGGTCTTGTGTTTTTGCATTGTTGTCGCCACATGACAATTTGATGGAATAGATGGGATAAACAAAAGTCAGAAGAGAGACCAACTGGACAACAGTTCCAGGGAGGGACATGGGAGAGGGGGAGCTGGGGAAACAGTGTGGATGTTCCCAAGCCCAGGGACAAGGGAACAAGTGACCAAACCAGTGTTGGGGAGGTTGTGGAGGGCCTGCTAAGGCTTGATCAAAAGCAATGTAACCAAGAATTACTGAAACTCTAATGAAGGATGGACATGACAGTGGGACAAGAGGAAAGTAAAAGGAATAGAGGAAAGAACTAGGAGGCAAAGGACATTTATAGAGATCTAAATATAGTTACGTACCTATGTAAATATATTTGTATATGATGATGGGCAAATATATCTATGTGCATACATTTATAGGTGTAGTATTAAGGAGGCAGATGGACATTTGACCTCTACTCAAGTACTCCCTTAACACCAGAACACTTTGTTCTAATAATCTGGCCTTCTGAGATGCTCACCTTCCCAACACGATTGAAGACAAAGCAGGTGCGTAAGCAAATGTGCTGAGGAAAGATGATGGTGCCTGACTATGAAAAGATATAGCTTCTGGGATTTTAAAGGCTTGAGGGTAAACAAGTGGCCATCTAACTGAGAAACAAAAAAGTCCATATGGAAGAAGCATACCAGTCTGTGTGATCTTGTGGTATCCATAGGATCAGGTATCAGGCATCAGAGACCCAGAGCAAAATATCATAATGTGAATGGGAGGGGGGTCTGGATGTGTAGTGGAAGTTCAAAGCCAATCTGTAAGCAATTGGATATCCTCTTACAGAAGGGTCATAGGAGAAGATAGACCACTCGGGGTGCAGTATAGCACCATTGAAGCATACAGCTTTCCTCTGGTTCTTTAATTCTTCTCCCCTTACTCCCCCCCCCCCACCACTATCATGACCCTAATTTTACCTTACAAATCTGACTAGACAAGAGCATGTACATGGGTACAGATAAGAATTGGAAACACAGGAAATACAGGACAGATAAACTCCTTGGGATCAATATTGAGAGTAACCATATCAGGAGGGGAAGGGAAAGGTGGGGGGGAGAAAGGGATAACTGTTCACAATGATCGGCCTATTACCCACTCCCAGGGGGATGGACAAAAAATAAGAGGGTAAAGGAAGACATTGAGTAGTGCAAGACATGAAAAAATAATTTATAACTTATCAAAAGTTCATGAGGAAGGGAGGGGGAAATGAGAAATTGATACCAAAGGTTCAGGTAGAAAGAAAATGCTTTGAAAACAATGATGGCAACATATGTACAAATGGATGGATGTACAGATTGTGCTGAGTTGTACAAACCCCCAATAAAATGATTTTTTAAATGAACACTTAAAAATGTGCTGAAAAACTCAGTTTATACATGAGTATATGCAGTAACTCAGATTTTTCTAGAACTAAAGTTTAGCATAGTCAACAGTTAGGTAGAAAACACAGGTATAATTCCAAAATTTTGTAAGTGATTTTAGGTAACCTTCCATTCATTTTTTAGAGGAGTAAACTGAAGCCCAAGGAATTAAGTTACCTTGTTGTTATAACCAAAAGGCAATGCCACTGAGTCAAAGCCAACTCATATTGACCCTATAAGAGCAAGTAGAACTGCCCTTACAAGTTTCTGAGACTAGAATTCTTTACAGAAACATAGCCTCCTTTCTCTTCTGAAGAAATAGCTGGCAGTTTCAAACTGCTGACCATGAAGTTAGCAGCCAAACATGTAACCACTACACTGTCATGTGAAAGTCGGATATTGAATAAGGAAAATAATAGAAGAATCTATGCATTTGAATTATGGTGCTGGTGAAGAATGTTAAAAGAACCATGGACTGTCAAAAGGATAAGCAATTGTGTCTTGCAGAAGGACAGCCAGAATACTCCATAGAGGAAAGGTTGGCAAGACTCCGTCTGTCTTTGGGCATGTTATCAGAAGAGACCAGTCCCTGGAGGAGGACATGATGCATAGTACACTAACAGAGCAGCAAAAAAAGAAGGGAAATCTTGGAAAAGATGAAGTGACACATCAGCTGCATGGACGAGCTCAAAAGGACGGACAGTTATGAGAATGGCACAGAATTGCACAGTGTTTTCCTCTGTTATACATAAGGTCCTTGGGAGTCAGCCCACTCAATGGTACCTAACAACAGCAGCAGCAGTGTCATATCCATTGCGCAGTGGTTCTAATTTAAGAGGTGTTGGCTTATAGGAAGCCAAAGTTTATACTTTATATTGGCAGTTGTAGGAATTCAATATTGCTGAGGCCTAATAGCGGGGAGCCCCGAGGGTTTATACTGGCATGCTCAGCTGCTCCCCATAGAGTTGGCGGTTGAACCTAGGAGTTGTTCTGTGGGAGAAACATGTAACAGTTTGCTTCTGTATTGCCTCAGACACCTCCTGGGGTAGTTCTGCTCTGTGACATAAGGTGGTCATGGGATGGCATGGACTTGCTGGGCAATGCTTTTAGCTTGGGGTTTTGATGAATCGGTGTATCAGATAAAAGGCAAGACACAAGCCTGCTGCTTTGCTAAAAGCGAATCTTCAGCAGGAGGCAGAGACATAGTACTGAAGCCTATTAAAACAACAAGAAATTGATTGCACATGAACTCAATTAAAAGCTTGTGAAAGTGGTTTAATCCCAGTGCACAAATAAGTAGTCTTGCTAGGCACCTTGAGAGACATTAGAATTTGTAACTTTGATGTGCTTGGTGGGGGAGGGGGCAACCCCAATCCATGATTTTGCCAGACCTTTGCCCAAATACATTTCCTGTGTCAGATTCAGACTAAATGCAACCCTCTTAATAGCACAGGAAGAGATTTGAGCAAGTCAATACATCCTAGTAAAAACATACTTCAACAAAACTGAACTCTATCCAAATGAGGCACATTTACTTTAGGAATTTATATTTCTTCTACATTTGCTTGGAACATTAGTTCATCTATGGTGGACTGATTACAAATGCAAGTGTTTTTATACAGCCAAAGCTTTTACATAGAAACCGGTGTGTCTATTACTCTGTTGTACAGTCATTTTGCATGTCATTTTGATGCTGGAAGCTATACCACCTGTATCTCAAATATTAGCAGAGTCCCTCATGGTGAAGAGGTTCAGTGTCATTTCAAGATCAAACACAGAGCAGAAAGAAGGAATAGGCAATCTACTGCTGAGGGATTAGACGGAAATCATCTTATGAATAACAGAGCATAGTCTGATATTGTGCCCAAAGATGAGAACTTCAGGTTAGAAGGCACCCAAAATAAGACTGGAAAAGAGCTATCTCCTCACGATAAGTTCACTGGAATGATGTGGAGAGAGCAAAGCTTTGGGGATGTATATTTACTAATGGGGTAAGCTTCAAAATGGGAAGAAACAGATACAAAGATTCACTTATAGTTGTACTGTGGAATGTAAGAAACTTGACACTAGGAAAGTTAGAAGTTGTCAGAAATAAAATGGGCTCAATACTCAGGGTATTAGTGATCATAATGGACTGGTATTGACTAATTTTAATTAGCTAATCATATGCGTTTATAATGGCAGAAATGAAAAATGTAAGTACAATGCTCTTTATGATAGGAGAATATCCATAAGCTTTTAAGGCAACACCGTTAAGACAACTATTATTCTAATTTACATACCAAATACTGGAGCCGATAACTAAGAAGTTGAACAATTCTACCAACTTCTTCTATCTGAAATTGATCAGACATTCAATCAGGATACATTTGATCCAAAGATTGGCAATAAAAGAGGAAAGATCAGTAGTTGGAAAATATGGCCTTGTTGGTAAAAATGCAGTTGGAGATGTCAAGACAGAAATTTGCAAACCCAGCAACCTGTTCCTTGAAAAGTATTGCTTTTTTTGGTAACATAAATAGTGGCTATATATGTGAACTTTAATGGAATCCACAGGAATCGAATTGACTACATCGATGGGCATAGTGGTTATGCATTGGGCTGCTCACTGCAAGGTCAGCAGTTCAAAACCACCATCCTCACCAAGGGAAAAAGACAGGGCTTTGGACTTCTATTAACAGCTATAGTCTCAGATACACAAAGCAGCAGTTCTTCCTTGTCTTATAGAGTCAGTATGAGCTAGCATTGACTTGATGGTAGAGTTAGATTTTCATTGGAGGGAAGACACAATTGGAGAAGTTCAATATCATTAATCAAAGCGAGGGCCTGAGTCAACTGTGGAATAGACCATCAATTGGTCATATGCAAGTAAAGATGGGAGTTTAAGAAAATTAAAACAAGTAAATAAGAGCTCAAATATGACCTTGAATATATTCCACCTGAATTTCAAAAGCAGAGTCCATGCATTAAACACAAATTGCCAAAGACCAAATAAGGTGTGAGATGACCTCAAGAACATTATATATAAAGAAAGCAAAAGGTCATTAAAAAGACAAGAAAGAAAGAAAAGGCCAAAGTAGAAGTCAGATGAGACTCCAAAACTTGCCCCTGCATGTCAAATAGCTAAAGAAAAGAAATGATGAAGGGTTGAACAGAAATTTCAAAAGGCAATGTGTTAGGCAGGGTTCTCTAGAGAACCAAAATCAGGACATTATCAGTGACTAGATAGATAGATAGATAGATAGATAGATAGATGATAGATTTTTACAGCACAAAGAAGTATAACAGCTAACTAGTCCACACAGCAGTACAGAGGGCTCAGTTCAACTCACTTCTGTAAGTTAAAACACTGAAAGCCCTTCAACTCAGGAGGGCTACTATAGCCAAGGTCAAGGAAGCAGACAGATGAGTCCTCCCTCAAGCAATACAGGCTGTCCAGCCACAGGCAGCAAACAGCAGGGAGAGTCACAGTCAGCAGCCCAGAAGCTTAGCGAAGCAGGCTTGGATAGGATATTGAACTCAAGGAATGCAAGACAACAGGATCCACCAGTCTCAAGTTCAAACGATGTAAACTCCAGCAGCTTGGTGAAGCAGGTCTCGAAGGAACCACAAGCTCTAACACCGTGATCCACTGGGTGACTGTCCCATAGGTAGCGTAGCTCACAAGTTGAGGCAGAGAGGTAACTAAAGTAGTCACATGCTGGTCCGATCATCAGAGAGCAAGAGAGAAGGGCAGATCTTGCTGAGTCATTTACCTCTTTGCTGTCCAATCAAACTGTGACCTTATTAATTACACATTTTCCTTGGCCAGTTTGGCACAATAACCCTACCTATCATGGGCAGTATGAGAAGATAAGAGATTATAAATGAAAAGTGCAAAGACTCGGGGTTAGAAACCAGGAGGGAAGAACATTCTCACCATGTCTCAAGTTGAAGAAACTGAAGTAGAAAATTCAAACCTTGAGTTAAAACATTGAAGGATTCTGTTGCCAAAATATGATGCAAGAAGCATTGAAAGAAGATGGGAGGAATACGCAAAATTACTCTACCCCCCAAAATCTGTCAATCTTAACCATTTTAAGATATAAGCAGTTCAACAAGAACCCATAATTTTGAGGGAAGATGTTCAAGCTGAAGGCATTAATGGAAATCAAAGCCTCAAGAGTTGAGGGGGCCAGTTTCTGAAATGATTGGACAAACTGGTGAAGTGCGGCAAGTTCCCGCTAGTCCATGCTCTGAAAACTTGGAGGACAAGTAATTTTGAGACCTGTCCAAACCACAATTGGGAGAGAGTCATATTTGTGCCAATTCTAAAACAAGAGGTATCCAAATAAAATGCAGAAATTATAGAAAGATATGATTAGTATTACATATAAGTAAAATTTTGCTGAAGGTCATTTTTACCAGATTGTAAAGTACATCAACAGCAAGCTACCAGGAATTTAAATCTGATTCAGAAGAAAGATGCTGAATGTGGGATATCCTTGCTGAGATCAGATGAATCTTGGCTTAAAAAATAGAATATCTTGGGGTGAGCCCCGTTAAGTGGTTGAGTGCGGGACTGTGGCCCGTGGGCTTGGCGGTTCAAATCCAGCGGCGGCTCTCAGGAGCAGCACTGGATAGCGCCCACGACCACCAGAGACAGTGATGCCCACAAAAAAAAAAAAAAAAACAGACTATCCCAAAGATGCTTGCTTGTGTTTTATTGATTATGCAAAGGATCTGTAGTGTGTAGATCATAACAAAGTATGGATGACATTGTGAGGATGCAAATTCCAGAATACTTAATGTGGAACCTGTACACAGAGCAAGAGACCATTTTTCAGATATAACAAGGGAATACTTCATGGTGTAAAATTAGGAAAGATGTGTGTCTGGGTATCCTTTCACCATACTGGTTCAACCTATATATTAAGCAAATAACTCCAGAAACTAGATTATTCGAAGAATGCAGCATTCTATTTGGAAGAAAGATAATTAACCACCTGCCAAATACAGATGACACAACCTTGCTAGTTGAAAGTAAAAACAACATGAAGGGCTCACCCATGAAGATGAAAGACTACAACCTTTATCAAAAGGAATAGCATCTCCATCTTAAAGGTCTTAAAATAGCCACCTAAGTGATGTATCAGCCACATCGACATGGAACAAGCACAGGAACCTACGTGATGGAAGGATTATAAATAATGAAAAAGCAAGATCAGAAGAGAGAATTGTATTACAGCTTAAATTCCGAGCACACAGTTGACAGAAGGTCGTGGGTGACAGTGAAAGTCCAGAATCCTTTTGCAGTGTGGTTTAAGCCTCCAGTGAATCCCATCTGACCATTGACCAGGAATGTGAATAGCCTTGCTATCAGACAGAGTGCATTGGAAAGTGGATTAATGCTGATGTTGTTAGGTTAAAATGTAGTACATTATCATTTGTTGTTGTTGTTTGTTTTGATCAGTTTTAAATGTGGAGTCATTTTATTAATTTATTATTATTATTATATTGAGGGTTTTTAAATGTTCGGTGGTGTTGTTTTGTATGTTTCTCTTTATATGAAAGCCAGCATAGGTAAATCTCAAGAGATAGTAACTAGACTGATATTTAGTGTCGTGACAGGGAAATAAAGGAGTAAATGGCAAGCTAATAATAATGAGTTCAATAAAGAATAAAATCTAAAACTGGGGCTGAGCCCCGGTGGCATAAGTGGTTGAGTGCAGGACTGCGGCCTGCGGACGTGGCGGTTCAAATCCAGCGGCTGCTCTCAGGAGCAGCACTGGGTGGGTAGCGCCCTCGACCACCAGAGGCAGTGATGCCCTCCCCTCCCCCAAAAAATCTAAAACTGACTGCGGTGATGACAGCACAGCTCTTTCTTTTAAAAGTCGAATGGTATGGTATGTGAACTATTTGTCAATAAACCTGCTAAAAATCTTCAAATAGCTTATTCATTGTACCAAAATTGAATATTTTTCAATCGTTAATTTAGTAGTTTGATGCTAATTTAAATGTATTTTTGAAGGTAAAAAATCCGACAGACTTCAGTAGGGATTATGACTCAATGTAAAGAGAAAACACAATCCTTAACAACTGAACCAATAGAATACATTGTGATAAATGGAGATAAGATTGAAGTTGTCCAGGATTTCATTTGCTGTAAATCCACAGTCACTAGGAGCCAAGAATTCAAATGATGCTTTTCATCGGATAAGTCTATAACACAGGACCTAGTTAAAAGTTGAAGGAACAAAGATGTCACTTGGAGAACTACGGTGAACATGACCAAAGCCCTGGTGTTGTCAAGGGCCTCGTATGCATTCGAAAGCTGTAAATGGAATGAAAAACACTTGAGGAAAATGGAATTTTAATTATGGTTGTTGACAAAGAATCCTGAAAGTACAATGAACTACCAGAAGAACAAACAAATCTGTTTTGGATGAAGCACAGTCAGAATATCTTCAGAAGTGCGAATGTTGAGACCTCGTGTCACACATTTTGGACATATTGTCAGGAGATGTTCTTGGAAAAATGGCATCATGCTTGATAGAGATTTATTCAAAAAGAGGAATACTGTCAATGTGATGGATGGACAGAATGGCTGCAATGATTGGTTCGAACATTCCAACAATTGTTAGGATGGTGCAGGATAGGGAAGTAGCTGTTCTGTTGTATCATCCTATGAGCATGTTGGATCTATGACTTAGAGCCAAATTGACAGCACCTTTCAGGAAAAGTAAGAACATCTGCAGGGAGAAAGATCTACCTCATGCTCTTACTTTCCCTTTCTCTTGTGGGCTTCCCTTTACCTCACTCTACTTAGGCCTTCACTTTCCAGAGTATGCTTTCCTCTGGAACCTATTCCCTCCGTCAGTAGTCCTCCAACCTGATTGTCTATGAGAATTGCCTAGTAAGCTTAGAAATATTGATAACTAAATTTAGTGTATCCATGGTGGGGGTGGGTAGTGTTGAGCTATGTATTTTGAGGTAGAATCCTAGAATCTAATCTCTAAGATAGTGAATTGCTAACGTGGTATGTCAAGGGCCTCCTGAATGTTTTATTACAGCCAGAATGGAAGAAAGCCTGGTCAAAAAAAGGAAAGAAACCACAGAAAAAAGAATGACACCGGTGGGAAGTAATGTATCAGAAGGAGAAACCTAAGAAAGTTTCATTGAGATCCATGAAGATTCAGAAATCGATCCCGCTGTTGTCATCACACACGGCTAGCGGGCCCACAGCCTGCCTTTCTGAGTCCTGGCCTACAGGTTTCTGCACTTAAAAGCGAAGGTGGCTGAAACAGGTCCCAGCTCAGGGAAGGGGTGTGGTGGAGGTGGGTGGATAGGAAGTTCTTCCTTGGAAAGTTGATTCTGAAAACCATAGCAGTTCTAGGCCTTTCCATTCAGGATGTCACAGCCCAAGCACCTGAAGAGTTTTGAGCTGTAGGCATCTCCTAAAGCCCTGTGTGATGAGTCAGACAGAAATATGACAGCTGGGTCACTCGTCTAGGCATGTAGATGATGCAATCTACAGCAAATCGTATCCTCCCTGGAAGTCTCTGCTCACACAGGCACAGGTGTGTGGATCTGCCGGGAACAAACAGACTGACTCTCTCAGGAGGACCATTCAGTCGACTGCTAACCTCAACAAACATCAGTAGGAAAGTGGAGGCCATGCAAAACCCTTGTAAAGATGATGTTAATCAGTTAACTGGACACTAGTAGCAGGAAAAATGCATCCACGATGAAGTTGGTAGACTTTCTTCTTTAAACAGCACCAAAATCCATAATAAGAAAACCTAAAACATCTTGATTTAGCGGAAATAAATATGTTGACTATTTGTTGTGAAGGTTTCCATGAGAGGTATTGAATTTCTATTAATCCACTCATGATTTCCCCCTGCCCTCTTGTGGACAGAGATGGACTTTGACTGGTAGATCCTCTGAGCATTGAATAGAACAGGTGGGGATGAAAGCGAGTGACACCTTCTGATCAAAATCACAGCCAATTAATGCCATGACCAGAGTTGTGAGTGTTCGGTGCCAACAAATTAACTCTTATACCCGTACCAAAACCAAACCAATACAAACACACTGTCCATGCCTACCTTGTGGTTTCTGAGACTGTCGCTGGTGGCATAGTGGTTAGGCATTCACCTCTGATCTTCATGGTCCACAGTTCAAAGCCACCAGCCCTTCCTTGGGAGAAAGATGAAGTGTTCTATTGCTGTAAAGAGTGACAGTTTCAGAAACTCACAGGGGCAGTTGGACCCTGTCCTGAAGAGCCACTAGGAATCAGCATTGACTCAATGATGGTGAGAACTCTTTTCTATGTATTTTCTGCAATAGGAAGACTTGTCTTCCTCCCTCAGAACAGCTGGTGATTTCCAATTACTGGCTTTGTGGCTAGTAGCCCAACCCCTCACCAGGGCTCCCTTTCATAGAGATTCTAAAGTCACTTCTACTTTACCAGGTTTGATGTCCTTCTCCAGGGACCCATCTTTTCTGATAACATGCACACAATATGTAAGAATGCCTCATAAACCTCCCTTCTGAGACGTATTCTGGCTACACTTCTTCCAGGACAGAGTTGTACGGTTCTTTTTGACAGCATGGGGTATTTGAAATATTCTTTGGTGTCACACCATTCAACTGTATCCATTTGTCTTCAGTCTTTCTTGTCCAGCTTCTGTGTGCAGATGTACCATGGCCTCAGTAAGGTACAGCTCAGGTCTCCAAGTGGAATTAAAACCATGCTCTTAATTAAAGAGGTTATTTGGAACAGATGTACCCCAGTGGAAGAGGTCAGTTGGCCTCCTTATTTTATTTTAAATTTTTGTAGTTTTATTGACCTATTCTACCTCACCCACCTGTATTAGAATTTCAATTCCGAACACGCTGGTTTGCAAAAGGCTATAGATGGCAGTGGCAGTGCAAAATCTATTGGTAGGGTCCCCAGATCGATTAAGCCTTCACTGATTGTTTCTCTGATAATTAATCTAGGATATTGGTAATCATGTTCTCAGGCAGAGAAACAAGATTGGAAAGAAGATTACCTCCATCCAGCCGTAGGATTCAAATCATTTCATAACTGGTTCACTCCCCTAGTGACCATTTTAAGTATTAAAAAAGTACCCAAGGGAGCTCTTTCTATGGCTGCTGATTGTCTCCACAAGAAGATGAAATCCTTGATAACCTCAAATTTTTCTCCATTTATTATGATGTTGCTTTATGTCCCAATTGTGAGCCTTCCCGTTTTCTTTATATCCAAAGGTAATTCATACTGAAGGCCATGATGAAGCAACCTACATTATTCTATAAACTTACATCCCCTGCTTGTACAGACAGTTCAATTCTCTACAGATGAGATGGCCCTGGGTTAATCAATTTAAAGGCGATTAGCAACAACAAGACAACGAGCAACAAGTTTTTGATTTAACTGCTCATTCAGATACTTTTTAGCAGTCCAAAAGAAAAAGAAACGAAATTTAAGGAAGTGGCACCCCCTGCTGGTAAATTTTGTAAACAACTGCGTTTGTTATCTGGAAACTCAATGTGGGACTGGGGACAACTATGAAGACCTATGGATCACAATTGTCCGGTTTATTTCCAGCCCTGGGTTTGGATCTCAGAATGATCCCATTGGACTATGCAAAGGGTTGTTTGGAGTCAGGAACAGCATTGCAGTTGGTTTGATACATTCAAGTTAAATTGAAGCAAATGCTCTCATTTCCAGAAGTTGACCTTCTTTAATGTTTAACAGTATGTGACATTGATCAACAGACAATATGTACCTCTTCCTTAGTCTCTCTCAATTAAAATGCTGCTGAAGAAAGAGAGCCATGTCCCGAGAAGGTCTAGAGGGGAGGTGGAGGCAGAAAGAAGGGTGTGGTGAGCAGATGGCATCATGGACAGGGGAACGACTAAGGAATCAAAACCAACATCTAGAAGGGTGTAGAGATGCTGTGAGTATTAGAGCAACACCAGTCTAGTTAGAGGAAGTAGTACTAAGAGGTGAAAGAAAAGGGAAAGTGATGGCAGGGCAGGAGGAGGCAAAAGGAAACAGGTAAGCTCTAGAAAGCAAAGGTATAGACTGTGTTGAGTACTTACGTAAATACATATAATCCATAAAAATAGAAGTATTGGCCTAGATACTTATATTTATAAGGCAATACACTGAGGCCTTGGACGTTGGTTCACACCTTCCCTCACTCAGTACAAGAACACTTTGTGCTAATTAATTGGCAATCTGTGATGCTCACCCCCACCCCCACCCCACCACACACACAATCGCTGAAGATAAAACAGGTGCCTAAGCAGTTGTGGTGAAGACAGAGAATGGTGCCTGGCTGTTAAAAGATATAGCATATGAAGTCTTAAAATCTTGAAGATTGCTGGTGGACCTGCCGGTGTGTACAGCCACTATGGAAATCAATTTGAAGATATCTAAAACAGATGGAAATTGAACCACTATATGACACAACAATCCCCCTACTGGGCATATACCCAAAAGAGGAAAGTAAGAATCCATGACCAGGCATCTGTGCCCCAATGTTCATCACAGCACAGTTTACAATTGCAAAGTTTAATCCACTGATGAGTGGATTAAAAAGCTATGGTACATACACATATTGGAGTACCATGCATTGCTGAAAAGTAGTGATGAACACGTGATGAACATCTTGGCATGGGAAGAACTGGAGGAAATTATGCTAAGCGAAGTCAGCCAAGTGCAAAAGGACATGTGCAATATGAGTCTACAGAGGTAAGCTTAATAATGATTGTTTTAAATGCAAAAGTGGTATTGGGGAAAATATACAGTATACAGAAAATCCTGGGAGAAGGTCCAGGTAGTACAGCTGGACCATACCAAATGCAGGGCTGCATACAGTAGCCAACTAGGGTGGGAGTCCGGGATATGGGAGGTGAGATGCTGTTAGGTAGAGCTGGAATGGGGTACTAACCCACCCAAGGGAAGTGTATTTTTTATATCTTCACAGGAAAGCAGGAATCAAACTTAAATAAGGTGTTCTCGGAAGTGAATGTAGCATGAAGCAATGGAGCCAAGAACCAGTGGAGTGGTCTGAGAGCACAACCCAAATTCCAACTACCGGGGCACCCGCCTCTCTTCCAGGGATGTTTGCCTTGGAGGTCAGTCCCGAAGCTGCAGCTTGGGGAGAGAGATATACCTGACCAGAGTACACGAGAATAAATGAAGGGGGAGGAAGATAGAATGAAGTACAACCTGACCCACTGAGCCTTTAGTACGATATTCCCACTCAGAACTGCCAATACAAAGAGAGGACCATATGGGCCGGCCCCAATAAGAAATACAGCTGCCTTCAGTGACCCCAGACATTTTGGGGTTAAAAATGGAGAAACAGGGTCAGGATTAAACCCTGTCTGACCCAACCATACCAAAATACTAAGGGTGTGTTACAGAACATGGAGCTACAGATCGAGCACCAACGATATACTTTGGGACACCCCATCCCACTCAACCAGGAAACACTCCTGGAGGTCAACAAACAGACCTTAAACTATTTGTAGGATTTTATATTGTTATTATTATTGTATTCTTGCATGTACATTTATATGTTGGATATTAGGGGGGTTGTTTTTTCTTTAATTGCTTCATTATATGATGCCCTTTTTTAAATGTTACTTTCTCTACAGGTCTATCTGAATG
>PVJH01012905.1:0-62502 GCA_004026705.1 Nesogale talazaci | reverse complement strand
TCTTTTAATCTATCATGGTATGACTAGAGTAGTTTCATGATAATAGTATTTCTCCTGAACAATCAAAGTAGCCAATATTCTTAGAATAAATTTGAAAACAAGGAGAAAGTGAAATAAAGAATAGAAATTTTGTTGGGCTTCTAGCAAAAGAAATAATCTGTTATTTCATATTTTTTTCAAAACGTGTACCTTTTAAAGAAAATGAGGTTTTTACTGTTTATATTATCGTATCTCTATTCCCTTAAAATGTCTCTTTTTAAAAGAGAATTTTAAATAGCAAAGCAGCAGTATAAAAATTCTAAACCTTTCATTACTGGGTAAAAATTTTGAGTAGTTATAACTAAGAAAAAAAGGTCAGACAAAACCATTAGTAAAGTGAGAAGTAAAATTTCTTGTTCTAATATTTGACACATCTTGATAGTGAAAGGAAACAAAAATGGTCAGATACAGCATTGTTTTAGTTCTTATACCTGGAATTCATTTTAGGAAAGAAAGTGCATCAAGAAAAATCTCCAAAATGCTCACTACTGTCAGAAAATTTGAAGGAAAAAAATGAATGCACAAGGTTAAAAGGCTTCCTTGGCAAAGAATGAGTTCAAAGCTCACAAAACAAAAGTCAAAATAACCATTTTGAAACATGAAGCATGAAGCATGAAGGCAACAGTTTAAGGCCCAAGATTCTCTAGCAAGAGATTAAGATATACATCTAGTTCAGTAAATAGAATCCAGTTCATTCCATTTCACATGAAGTAAGATATGCCTTTAGTGTTCAAAAAGGCAATATATAATATTAACAAAACTCAGACACTAAATCTGTCCATTCTTAGCAATATGAACTAAACTCTTAGTTCTCAAACTAGACTTGAAAGATGAGAAAGTGTTTTGCCAAAAAAAGGGGGGAGTGGGAGTGGAAGAAAAAATATGCTAAACAAAAAAGACTGCCACAGAATTAAAACTCAATGCATAGAAAATGGAACAAGAAAATGTTCACAAGGGAACAATAGAAACATCATAATAAATGATGAAACAATAAACAATGAAAAACTGGTTTTCAATGACTACCTTTTACTGAGATCCAAAAATTAAGGCTCACAATGCGAGAGCCGAGAAGTGAACTGATGCCATCGTTTGTGTGGAAGACATATTTAAAGTGGTGAAGAACAAGGATGCCACTCTGAGTCCTGAGATGCGCCTGATCCAGACCATAGTATTTTCAATTGTCGCATGTGTGTGAAGGTTGGGCAATGATGGATCATAGAAACTGAAGAAGAATTGATGCATTTGGACTAATGTGTCAAAGAATATTGAAAGGGATTGTAAAAGTAGCAAATATATCTTGAAAGAAGCACAACTTACTCTTTATGGGTAAGTGTGGTGAGAAATTATATCACATAATTTGAACATGTTCTCAAAAGACACCAATCCCTGGAAAAGTATATAATGCTTAGTAAAGTATAGGATCAATGGAAAACAACAGAACCCTCAAAGAAATGAATTAACATGGTATAGTCAGAAAATATAGACCCAAGCTTAAGAGTACTTTGTAGTAAATATTTTACATCATTATATGTTCTCTTATTTCATTTTCTCTAAAATGCACTGTGATAGTTATTATGTTTATGTCTTCAAACTTGTTATTGTATTTTTGTAGCACTTCCTTGCTTCTTGGCAAAGAAATTTATGTTCTCCAACTCATTTGCACATATTCAATCATTATGGCTGTGAAATAAAGCAAATTTTCTCATAAGTATAGACTACTTTATAATTCTCTATTTTTGTCCCTTGAAAAATTATTTATAACTGCAGGACTCCAGACTTCCTTAATATTCCTGTTTTATAATCAGCATTCCTCGTGTTCTTCTTCTTTGTTACCTTTTTATTGGGTAGTTTGTCTATAAATGACCCATTTTTTTCATACAAATTTTAGAAACATTAATTTTAGAAGTGTGTGTTATTTGAAATCTAGATTTGAGGATTATTGACACACTTGAAATAATGATTATTCTTGTCCTAGAACATGAACGATATCTTTAGTTCTATAAGTCTTCATATAAGAATTCATGTGCATAGCAATTGATTTTATGAGTGCATAAATGTTTCCATTGTTGAAATAATAATTTATTTAAATAGACAATTTATTTTAAAAAGACAATACCTTAATTTAGTGTGTAATTTTTTCTCTAAAATATTGTTAGACAGATTTCTCTAGAGAAATAAAACTAGGACACTAATAATTTTATATATATTTATATAGATAGAAAGATATCTAATATAAGAAGTAAACAATTTATCTATAAGGTAGTATGAAAGGCTTGGTGCGACTCACTTATGTGAGACAGCTAATACACTGGCAGTCCTTCAATCTTGGGGACCACCAGGTAATCTTCTGTAGAACAATTCAGGCTATCTGGCCACAGGCAGCAAACAGCAGGGCAGGTCACCAGCGGTCAGCCAGATGACAGGGCCTGAGAGTCCCCAGCTCAGGAGATGGATATTCCAGGAGCATGGCAAAGCAGGGATTGAAGGATCCTCAACTCACAGCACAATCCACGGAAAATGTGTCCCATGCATAGTGCAGCTTGGAAATCAAGGTGCAGGACAAGCAAGGCAGCCAGCTGATCCAAAGATCTGAAAGCAAGAGTGAGAGAGAAAGAGAAAAAGAGAGAGAGAGAGACAGAGACAGAGACAGAGAGACAGAGAGAGACAGAGAGAAGAGAGGCAAGGTTTGCCTGAGCCATTTATATCTCCATGCTTCAATCTCACATGTTCATTGGCCATGTTGGCACAACAATCCCACCCCTCTTCATTGGCCATGTTGGCACAACAAATCTACCTATCACAAATATATCTATGTATACATTGATATTTACTATAGAAGTACGTATTATATATTTCTATATATTTCCAAATGACTAATATTACTCAAGCTGTCAATGCATACCTCTTTATGTTTAGTGTATTGGAAATTTCAGAGATTGATAATCACCTTTTAAAGAACCTCATAAATAATACCTACCCATATTTATTATATGTAAAACAGCTTTTTTCCCCTTTTTTATCTTCAGCTTTGGGTCTCCAAACAGTGTGTAGTTGGATTATTATTGAAGATATACTTTTAGACATACATTTATATCCTTAGCTTCTTGTGAGAGTCATCTATGTCTTACACATTTTGCAATCCCTGAGCGCTTTCCACATTATCCTGTACATTGGAAGACCAGTAGGCATTTGATAGATTAATTGTGAAATAAGATCATTTGTAAAATGTCCAAATGAACACTTAAGTTTTAAAATATTGAACCTCTTCTTTCCATATCTGTTTGCTACCATGGTGTCATTTAATCCTTTTTTACTGTTCTTTATGCAAAGAAGGGGAAAACACTGTGTTTCATCACAAGGAAAATAGTTCAAGGAGCCCAGATTAAAGCCATTCAGAGAAATAGCTAGGGATAGGTGGTAATATTATCGTGTCTTCTATAGAAATTAGCACAAGTGCTACTGGTTTTTCACAAAATAAACTCTCAGACCATGCTCGCACAATGAAGGTCACGGCTCACACGTCAGCTGTGTTAGCATGAGAGAACACTAGGATTCCAGTCTAGTCAGGAACCAGAAAAGTCAAGTCATTGGTTAAGTCTGTTCAAGGTGACAAGCTGCCAGCTGGCAGACAAAACATTTAGAAACCTGCCTGAGAATGCTGCATCTAATCTTACTTAGTATGTAAGAAGACATCCAGAAGGCTGGTCTGTTTACTGGCAGTGAAACATGTATTCCTACACTTGTTCTCAGATCATCTGGAAGGCAGCGTGCTCCTCAGGGGAAAAAAGCAGATCACTTCTGTGGACTCTCACCTAATTGTTGCAAAAATATGTCTTAGAAAATGGTCCTACTTTTGGCACAAATGTAAACATATGTACTTAAAAATTTACCTTTAGCCTGTTATAAAATCAAATACAAAATCAAGTATTTACCACTTTAAATTTTAATGCATTATATATTATTTCTAACTTAATTTCCTAAGAGATTAGTCAGAAGATTCAGAGATATATTTCAAGAATTTTGAAAATACATATCTAATCTCTCAAGATAATAAGAATGTTTTGACCAAACACAAGAAAGTCATAAAGTCATAGTGAGTTATATAACAAAAAAAAACTGTCAAAAATATGAAAGCAAAGAACGAAAGGTGAATGTGTATTAGTGGCTTCAGAAGGACCATCTAAAGCTTCCAGGATGATTTCTGAATATAGTCTTGATTGGCTGACACTTAAAATCATAAAGCTTTGCTCCTCCTTTTTATGTTCTAATTGGAAATCTATGTAATAAACTTAATTTTTTAATATTAAATACATTCATCGGTTTACTTATATGGTGCTGTGTAGCCCCTAGTGGTGGCAGGAAAAATCATACAATGTTAATATTACATTTTAACATGCTTTACCGAACCTTATTATACATGTCTCCTGATCATAAGATTTCTAACAGAAATTGAATATTAATTGTCAGAAAGCTGTTGAGTGCTGTCTAGTCTGTTCCAATTTGTAACAACTTTGCATACAATATAAAGAAATACTGCATAGTCTTGGGTCATGCTAGCAACGATTGCTATGTTTGAGCCCACTGCTTTAACCACTGTGTCAGTTTATCTTGTCAAAAGTCTTCCTCTGTTTTTGTTGACAACCCATTTTACCTTGCATTATATCCATCATCCTAATATGTCCTGATGACATGTCTAAATATGTAAGGTAAAATATCATCATTCTTGTCTCTAAGGAGCATTTGGATATACCCCTCCCAAGACAGAGTTGTTCATTCTTTTGACAAGTCGCTGTATATTTAATATTTATTATCAACAAAATTCGAAGGCATCAAAACTTCCTTGGTCTTTTTTCATTGTCTAGCTACTGAATACATATGAAGTGATCAAAAACAACATGACAGGTAATATACAACTTTGTCTTCAGAGGAACATTTGTTTTAACACTTTTGAGAGCTCTTTTATAATAAACTTATCCTATGCAAACAAAAATGGTATGCTTTATTTGAACTAATCATTTAGATGCTTAATTTGAATGAATTTTATGCTATCTTTGAACAAATCTAATGCATTAATTTAAATTAGATTTTGGTCTCTTTCTTGGTCCAAAGTTAAAATTATTTCTGTGCATTCCACATGGAGAAGTTCATGTGCAGAGTTACCATTTCTGTCATTGAAAAGGGTTTTTGTTATGAACAAGTCGTGTCATCTCCAGCTTCATTTCAATCGCTAAGTTCTTTTTACTCAACTACTGTCCCTGCCTCTTTGTCGTTAACTTGAACATTCCAATTGACAATCAGTAGCCTTGCTCATGCATCTTTACTGCGTGCTCACTCAATTTCTGATTGAAGCTGTCAGCTGAATTTGTCAATTTACTCATCACTAGCTTTTGTGATTAGTGCATAAATTTGAATAATTGTATTGATGGGATTCTCTTGAAGGTGGATAGATATTGTCCTATCACATGCAGCATTACACGGATAGATCTTGAAGTAGTCTTCTTGACAATGAATACATGTTTCCTCTTGATTGTGTCATACCTGACATAGTAAACAAAGTGACTTTCTGATTCAAAATGACCAGTACCAATCTATTTCAATTCAGTAACCCCTAGGATACTGATCTTTATGCATTTCACTTCATCTTTTAATTTTTTACCATTTTCTTAGACTCGCACTTGGCACATTGCAGATTCGAATTATTCGTAGACTTGCCACATCAGCAAACGAAGATTCGGAAGACTTTCCTCCCACAGATTTTATTCATATCACCAGAGCTGACTCCACTTGAAGACGGAAACTCCTCCACAGTCACATTTCAAGTCTCAAGGGCCCATGCCCTGGCCTCATCTCTGACAGTGCTCTGCATTAGTTTGATGCTATGCAGGCAGTTCTCAGCAGCTGCCCTCTGAAGTGGGCAGTCAGTTCCTATCGTGTAGTCTCTTTATTCTGAAAGCTCCACTGAAATCTATTCACTTTGGGTGCTTTTATAAGCATCTGAAATATTCCTTACCTAACTTCCACATTGCAGCAGTACACAAGACACCACAGTATAACAAACAAGTGATTGACCGATTATATATAGATTCTCTACCTATATTATTGAATCTAGTGGACCTCCATTGAAAATGACAGCTTACCAATATTGCAAGTTTGCACCAGTTTCTTTTTACTTATTACCCTTGGGATTATCAAGATTTCTTCTTATATCTTTATCTATTTTATTTTTAAATTTTTAATTTCAACAATCATGGGCTTAAAAAATAAACTGAAATCAGACAATAAAGGGTCACGTAATAAAATACGTTCAGATTTTTCCTAAACAGTTCTCTGATGCTGAGTTCATTGTTAGGCAACTTTTAAAAAATCATTTTACTGGGGGCTCTTACAGTTCTTATAACAATCCATACATCAGTTGTATCAAGCACATTTGTACATATGCTGCCATCATGATTTTCAAAACATGTTCTTTCTACTTGAGCCCTTTGTTTCCGCACTTCTTTTTCCCCTTCCTCTCCTATGCTCCCACCCTCATGGCCCCTTAATTATAAATTATAAATTAATATTATTGGCATATCTCACACCATCCACTGTCTCCTTTAACCCATGTTTCTGTTGTTTGTCCCTGGAGGAGTGGGTATAGGGAATGGGGAGGGGGTTCTTTTACATCAATTATTGTCATCAGTTTCCCATTTTTCGCCCCCTTCCCCCAAACCCTCATAGTATCACTATCCCATTACTCTTCCTAAAGGGTTTATCTGTCTTGGATTCCACAAGCTGAGAGTTCTTCTCTATACCAGTGTATATACTCCAAGCTATCCAGAGCTGTAAGATAGAACAGGAGTCATGATAGTGGTGGGGGGAGGGGAGGAGGAAGAAACATAAAGGAAGTAGCAGAATGTTTTGCGTTTCATTGGTGCTATACTACACCCTAGCTGCCTAGTTCTTCCTGTTAGGAGATGTTCAACTGCCTACAGATGTTCAACTGACCCCCAATACTTTCATCAATATAATTTGGTTTTCTTTGGGATCTTCTGATGCCTGATACCTGCTCCCACTGACACATTATCACACAGGTCGGTGTGCTTCTTCGATGTGAACTTTGTTGCTTCCTGATAGAAGTCGGTTTCAAACTTTTAAAATCTCAAATGTGATGTATTTTATTAGCCAGGCACCATTAGCTTTCTTCACCACATTTACTTATGCAACCATTTTGACTTCAGCAATTGTTTTAGGAGGGTGGGCATCACAGAATGCCAGGTTATTACAACAAAGCATTCTTACATTGAGGGAGTACTTGAATAGAGACCCAATGTCTTTCTGCTGCTTTAATGCTTAACATATAAATGCACATGGAGCTATAACCCTATCATTATATATGAATATATTTACATATGTGCATACCTATATTTATAACTCTATAAATGTCTTTTGCCTCCTAGTTCTTCCCTCTACTTCTTTTTACTTTCCTCTAGTCCCACTATCATGAGGTAACATATTTTAAAAACATTTTTTCAGTACAGTATGCTTCCTGAGCACAATTCCCTTCATATTTTAATGAAGGGGTTTATTACCAGAAATGAGAAATTAAAAACAGCATTCTGCTTAGTGAACAACCTAGAGAGGTAAAAAATACAAAGATATTTTGTAGTCTGTGTCCACAGATATCATTTGACATCTGTGTCCACAGATATCATTTGTAAGTGATGATTTTCTGCAGCTTTTTTTTCTTTTGCTTTTTTTTCTAGCCCTAGCCTTATATTCTGCAGTTTTATCACATTTATGACATTTGAAGAAAATTAAGTGTAAGAATAGATGAGCTAAGCACTTCCTGGAAGTTATCAGAAAAAGGTATTTTAGGTGCCAACTGAAAATTCATATTCAAAATAAAACTTGGACACTATCATTAGAAAACAGGACTTTGCGCTGAGCCCCGTTGGCATAGTGGTTGTGCGCGGGACCATGACCCACTGGGATGGAGGTTCGATTCCAGCTCCACGGAGCAAAGGCTGGGCCTCCTACTCCCACCACCTGAGGGCAGTGATGCCCCCCCTCCAAAAAAAAAAAGAAAGAAAACAGGACTTTGCAAATAAGAACAATGAATTTTACCTAAATAAATAACTCCCATGGTAATCCATCTAAGATTTTCAGAGATGGAATGCTGTGGTTGCTGTGGCATACTGAGAAGTAGACTCTTATTCATAGCACCTTTGTTGACAATGAAACAAGACCCTTCCCAGTCCCGTGCCACATTCATACCTCGTATTGCAGCCACTACTGCCTCCACCCATCTTCTCTAGAGTCTTTCTCTTTTTTTGATGACCTTCTACTTTATTATTAGATGTTTGCTGTAATTTCTTTTCATTTTGAGTCATATTCCTTCAGTCCGCGAAGGTCTCAAAAATTTTGCACCACTCAGGTCTACAAAGGTGAGTTCGCTTTGAGGAAGCAGAGCTCTACCAGTCATGTCTTGAGAGTCTCCCCTCCTTGGGGCTCTTGATCCAGCCATATTTCTGACAGTGTTAAGCTACCACTCTTAAGATTTTCAGTGGCTAATTCTTCACCCATGAGCAGCCTATGTAGTCTTCCCATTTTGTTCCTCTACTTCAAGGTCCTTTGAATCTAACCAGTGTGAGAGATGCTCCTGATTTGAGATACCACCTGTACAGCTTCCAGTATCACAGCACATGTAAATCTACACAGTACATCAAACTGACAAGTAAATGATAGAAGCCAGAATAGCACTTTTCCCCATAGAATCTGAATGGCTAAGCATATGCTATTGAGAATTTACTTCTATGAACATATAAATCTACAGTTTATAAACCTTTGAAATCTTGAGGAATACTGTTCACCTGAGAACATTGACAAGGCAAAAGTGTATACTAAATGAAAAAATTAAACTGTCCCAAATTGCTAACCTCCTTCAGAGCTGAGATAGCCAGGTGTGTAGCAATGGAAGAAACACAATTCATGTTGGTATGAGTAAGTTTCTGGATTCAAAGGGAATGGTAAGAAAGGTGTGCTCTGAGGAAAATAGTAATCTTTGATTAAAGAAAGTGTTATTAGAAGTCAATAGAAATGACCAGATATCATGTTTGAGGCTATAATTAAATTGGTCATTTATCAGGCATTATTGCTTGATCATTAGATGTTTTGAAACATCTTTGGTTATACTGTTTTCAAACATAGTAAGCATACAGTAATTATTCTAAAGAATAATCATGTGGAGAGAGAATGTTTCGAAAGTGATGATGGTAACAAGTGGGTAAATGTGGTAAGCATACAAATGACGCATGTATTGATCATGATTGGAGTTTTATGACTTCCCAATAAAATGATTTATAAAAAAGAAATTGAAAAAAGAATAATCATATGCAACTGGTAGTCTCAATAATATCATTTTTGTTTGTCTATTCTTTAACTATTAGAGTTAATATGAGACCAGTAGCATATATTTATGTTTTCATGAACAATTTAGCACAGTGCTCTTCCCCAGTTAAATAAAATACAAAATATAAGTAACAATTCCTGTTAATTTTGAATGTATAAAAACTGAAAGACAGATCAGTTAGCAAATTAATAAAAAATAAGTACTAGAAGTTCTAGTCATGGTCTTACTGTTTGATATATAGATATATATCTCACATATAATATTAATATATATACAACCTTCTTATTCCTCTTTGGAAAATGTATAAGCAGCATGCACATGCATACATACTCAGATCAATTGATATTGAAACACATTTATTATAAATATATTATACATGTACATGTATACAAATATCACTTTATTTCTCTCACATTCACACACACATAGACCGACGTTAAGTATATTCCAGCTCCCCGCTCCCCTAGGGAGGGCTCCCAAGGATCTGAATCTCAACAGGAGCAGACACCCTCAGCTTCCCGTGCAGAATGGCTGTGAGTTTGCATAACCTTCTCTACCATGAGCTGTCCAATACATAAGCGTTCTTCTAACCTATGAAGGTTGCAGTTGTTGGTAAAAAGAAATTGAAAATTATTTATTTTAATATTCGATCATGCCCTTTTGATCTTAAGTACTATATCTCCATTTTCAGTGAGATACTACCCTTCTGAGATGTCCTCAAATGCATGAGCTCTTTCTCTTTAGAAGAAAAGGGAAAATGTAAACATGCCAACATATTCATTTTTTTTTTCTTTTCCTAACCTTCACTTCATCCTATACTTTGAGCTTGAGCAAATGCTATGCTTTCTATCACAAATGGTTGATTATTCTTTTTTGGGGGGATGGGGCATCACTGTCCTCTAGTGGGAGTGGGAGGTCCAGCCTTGCTCCTGGAGAGCTGCTGTTGGATTTGAACCACCAACCCTGTGAGCCTCAGTCCCGCACACAACCACTAAGCCACCAGGGTTCAGCCCGGTTGATGATTCTAAGGTGTGCACCCTCCCCTCATGCAATTATGTAGACTCTCTGCGTGAGACTTCAGCATTGGAACTGAGTTCATTTCCAGACATGAAGGGGCAATAAGATCCAAAGTCTTGGAGTTCCACCAGTCTCTAATCCACCAGCAAGTTATTTTTCTTTTGTTATAATGATTTCAAGTGTTCTCCCACAACCTTTTTTTTTCACTAACTTTAAGATGCTTGTTGTGATTGCTACGACTTTTAAAGTTATGTAAATGGGAATTTAAATATAATAAATAGTTTGGCCCAATATCTCCATAAGGTTATCTCTGAACTTATGAAATTCAACTAAAATTAACAGTGGCTTGAAATACTTAATAAATTGAGGGTAGTACCTCAGATTTGTTTTTTTCTGGATTACTATGTTCTTTGAAAGTTTTTGATATCATGGGTCTCAAAAGAAATCACAAGTCAATCTCCCAGTTTCCTCCTTATGAACTTATAGATCACATATTTTCTCCAAAGAAGCCTTGAGGACTAGGGTAAGGAATGCCAAAGGAAAAGAAAAACACAATTTAGATTGCAATACTTCTGCCACATAGTCATATAAACCTCATCGAAAATGGCCACATTCCCCACCTTCCAGGTGAATGAAATTCTAAAATGTTTTTGATACTCATGTATACAGCCTTTAGGTGGAATTTTTTCTTTCCTTACACCTTACTTCTTTGACAGAGTTCAGCTTGACTTTCTAAATAAGATTAATGCTTATGGTCGACACAGATTATTCTGATGTCAGTCAATACACGGCTCTTTCCTCGGTGACTAAAACAATATTGGTACTGGCAGGTATAAAACATGCTTTCCAACACAAACAGACAGTGAGTTCTGTTTGGATTCTGAATCCAAATTAGGTCTAGTATTAATTGCAAATGGTAAAAGCCTTTACTTAGTTTGCTAATTAAGATTAATGATGGTGGTTTGAAGAGCTGATACCAAAACCCTGGCATTAACAGCAATCATTTTTCAACTGTGGCAAACATGCTTTATTTTGAAGTGTTTCTCAGTCTGAAATAAGAATTGGCAAAAAGGTGGCGTTGAGAGGGTCATAAGATACTACAGAGCATTTTTTTTAAGATTAAACCTCAAATACATGTAAAATACAGAAATCTCTGGAAAAAGATTGTTTTTGGCAGCTCATATCCTGCCAAAATCTGCTTTTCAGAAAGAGTCCAGTCATATGCAAAACAAGGGACCCCATGTTCTTGAATGAAACTCTAGTAAAAGTTATAAATAACTGGTAAAAATAAACGTTTCCAATTAAAGTGCTTCTGGGTATCTGTTGATTGTGAGTGAGATGATTTACACAGAGTGCACAGCCGGAGCACAGACACACCATCTGGAAATACTAACAGAGAAAGCCATAAAATCATCGATGTATTACATGACTTACTGTCAGG
The DNA here is from genome assembly GCA_004026705.1 of Nesogale talazaci. Lineage (NCBI taxonomy): Eukaryota > Metazoa > Chordata > Mammalia > Afrosoricida > Tenrecidae > Nesogale > Nesogale talazaci. The sequence goes on along the minus strand of PVJH01012905.1, from coordinate 50,614 downwards.
CCTCCATGGAGTAGGTATCATCAGATTCTAAAGCATTGCATTTAGACCACTTTAGCACTGGCTTAAAACAGAACTTCCTTCCAAAAAAAAAAAAAAGCTTCCTCTTTTGACTTGTGTTTTGTATGCTCTAAAAACCAATTCCTCAGAGGAAGATGAAAGGAAATCTGGGGAAATAGCAACCAGTAAGCTTTTTCTCTCAGCTTCTTTGTCAGTTTAGACAACCACAGATATTATACAGTGTTTTTTGTTCCACATTCAGTAACACACATCATGTTTGAAAATATAGACTTCTTTGGAAGGATGATTGCTTAATGCCCTTAGGATTTTGAGGTGGATGCTCTAACTTTTTTTTTTTAATTTTTACAGTTATATGAAAGCAAGAAAACCTTTGTGTGCCAAGATACATGTTCCTTGGGCAAACAAAAGTGGGAAATTTTTGCACATTCCATCTTAATAGAAATGGAATTGAATTTGCAGAATTCTATTTATGAATGGCATTATTTTTACAGCTGTGAATTGAATTAAAGCAGAAAAATAGTGAAAAAATCTACATTTATTAAATTATCCAATGGACTTCTGTTTTATTTAATGCATATGTATCATAAAATCTGAAGAATCCTTTTTGAAACTATTGGATATTTTACATATTTTTTAAAATGTAAATTGTTTCTTTTATGGCATGGCCACTTTTTAATGATTCTATTAAATAAGTTGTTTACTTGGGTTAAAGTAGCTTTTCTTTATTTCCAACAGTATGAAGATCATCCTACACTCTAGATTCCAATAAGAGAATAACGTTCTCCAGTTTCATAGTAGAGGTTGCTGCTAATGTTGTAGAGCAACAGAAGGTCAATAGCCAAAAATCCTTGTTTGTAGTATATCAGGAATTACTTCTAGAGGCACTTAAAATGAAAAAGAAAACAAGATTCTAGAAATTTCTATTTCTCCAAAGTATAAGTCTAGATTAAAGTTGATGATTTTTAGATAAATCAATATTATCAACATTTATTAGCTCTGTGAAGTAGTTCAGTTATGATACCAGCAACTTTTGTTGTTGGAAACAGTTTACTGACCAAAGGTGATAAACCCTTGACAAAGTGAATTAAGAGATGTAAACTGATATATTATGCAGTACTTCACAGAGCACACAGAGATGAGCAAGCATAAACGTTTCTGTGACTCCAGGAAGCAGCAATGAAGCCCTTTGAGATTTAAAATGATGCTTCTTCATCTCCCTTTCTGAAACATTCCAAACAAGTCAGAAAAAGTGGATATTTTTGTGTTTTGGATTAATATCAGTAAAATGACAAATTAGCAACTAACATATGGACTTGCTTGGGTTTCTCTTGGTGAATGTTTGCCCTTGCAGGGTTTGCTCCAAGATGATTGATGATTTCTACTACATTTTGTTTATTCAAATTTTCTCAAATTCTGCAAAACTATTTGTAATATATTCCTATCATTATCATAGTAAATAAATATGAAATCAATGCCAGTGCAGCAAGATAATCATTCTATTGTTCAAAACTCCAAAATCAGGATAGAGTCAAGATGTGAACAACTGAATTTTTCCAATGGAATTTGTTTCTTGGCCTTTTCCAGTGACACTCCTCTATCGTTAAAGCTAGCAAAGTCCCTCTTCTCTGTTTGCTTCGTAGCATAACACTCTAGTTCTGGCCAGAGCCAGAACCAATTGCCTTCTCTTAAAGACTCCCCTGCTTAGATTGCTTCCACTCGATAAGTGAAGATAAACTTTGCACCAAAAAGTCTTTATCTCTGATCATGTCCACAAAGTTCCTTTGTCATGCTAGTTATCTACTACTGATATAATAGTGATATCCTACTTGTATGACTTTAAAAGCAGAATATCCTTTTCTCACAGTTGAAGGGGCTAGAAGTCCAAATTTAGTGGGCAAACTCACAAGGAAGGCTTCCTTGATCACCTGTGAAAGAAAGCCATTGTCTCTTTTACCTTCTGTTAGACGATATGTGGTGAGGGATTTCTCTTTCTTCAACTGTTTCTCCACTACTTGTAGAATCTCTTCATATCTCAAAAAAGAGTGACTACAATTGCACACATTACATGAAGTCTTAAGTTGAGTTTTGTTTGCTATGTTATTTTTAGGTCACAATATATAGTCAATAGTTAAACCTTATAGTGCTGGGAGATATTTGGGGAATATTAGTTAATATGACTCTAACACTCATACTGTCCACAAGTTCGGGAAAAAAAATCCTGGTTATATTTTGACAATTAAAATGCTCATTTCTGGGCTGAGCCCCGGGAGCATAAGTGGTTGAGTGTGGGACTGCAGTCCGCGGACTTGGTGGTTCAAATCCAGCGGTGGCTCTCAGGAGCAGCACTGGGTAGCGCCCACGACGACCAGAGGCAGTGATGCCCCAAAAAACAAAACGAAAATAAAATAAAATGCTCACTTCTGTACTTCCATTAACTACATACTCTTAGCTATGTGTACTCCCAATAAGCCGCTCAATTTATCATTGGCAAATACTTACAATGCCTATCTTTTCAGTTACTAAGGGAAATGTAGAACAAGGCAATTCCTTCATTATGAAGAGCCTCTAGTTCACAGATGCCTCATGTATATTTCCTTGCCTATTTTGACCCGAACATTTCACATAGTAAAAATCTTATTTTTTATGGTTTTCCAGAAATTTTGACTTGACTATTTTCTTTTAATATCCAATTTGTGTCTTTAAGACTGTTCTTTTTTGCAAGGATGATTCAGACCATTTAGATCTTATTATTATTTAAAGGCTATATCTTTATTTAAGAATGCATATGTAGTTCAATTTTCAACTCCAAAAGGAAACAGATGTCACACTCAATTCAGAAAAATTTGAAGAGGGATCAACAATTAGATTACATACAATTGTTTCTCAAAAATCACAATAAACTCTGTCAACCCAGAGTCGTTAGAAACAAAATAATCACCAATCCTCAAAGGTACAAATTAACAAAGAGATGAATGAATAGTTAGTTACCAGAATATAAATTATGAAAGTCAGTAAACGTTACTTTTGACTGAGCTGGGAACTTTGGTTTAAAGTGATATCCAGATAAAGGAAAAACAAGAAGCCCAAATAATAAATACACGTACCTTATTCTCCTTTCTTCCTACTCATTATTAATTAAAAAATGATTTTAAACTACTAGAATAAGGAAAACTTACGGATATAAATTATACTGTTTAGAAGTAAGGCTTGCAGAACAGAATGAGAAAAAGTGGATGGAGAATTGGGAGGAGCAATCAGATAATAGGAACCATTCTCTCCTTCTTCCCATATTTAAATTGCAGACAGTTATCATCAGTAAAACTTCATTTTGCCTTTATTTCTGATACCAAGATTAATTATTCAAAAATTATGTAATAGATTAAGTAAAATAATATTGCAATTATGATAACTCTTTAATATAAAATGTGTTGTTGTTATGTACGATCAAATCTGTTCCAACATATGAACATACTATATACCACAGAAAGAAACACTTCCAGTTCTCTGAGAGTCTCCCATTCATGCTCATGATTGCTGCCAACCAGATGAACCCATCTCATTGTGGTCTTCCTCTTTCTTCTTGACTCTTCACCAAGAATGTTGTCATCTTCCAAGAACAGGCAGCTTCTCATAACATAAATCCAAAGTTTTAGCATCTTCAATCTATGAAATAATCTCAACACCTTTCTGTCAAGTTGCTGCCCTGTAATGGCTTATGTGTTACTCTGGTGCTGAGAGCTGTATAAGCAGGGTTACCCACACTAAGTAGGTTGCAGCAAAACTTCCAAACTTCCATACAATGAAAAAGGAATATTTCAGAGAAATTAGCCACAAAATGTATTATGGACAGAAAAGAAACATTGTCGCATATTGAAAATATAAGGCAAAGAAGCAGAATATTGTTAGATATTGTGTTATCCCAGATTGACTAAAGAAACAAATCCAAGGTCACTCATATATTTGTAAGAAAGTTTTATATCAAGAGTTAGCTATGTAAAGAAAATATCCCACCCAGTCCAACCTAAGTCCATAAGTCCAATGGTAGCCCCAAAGACCCTCATCAGACTCATGTAGCTGCACAGAATGAGGCAGAACTCAGAAAGACCACAGGCTAGTGGGTGCAGCATCATGAGGATTCAGTTTGATGGAAACAAGACAGAGTTCCAGTAGCTCTCAAGTGACCAGCACTGGAGAAGGAAGGTGGAGGCAAAGAGAGAAGGTTCCCAGGGACCTCCTTATGAGAATTCTACACCTCCAAGGAGCACCCAGCCTGTGACCTGATTGACAGGTTGCGCTCTATTATTAAACTTCTCTACAACTTCAAGTTGACATGAAATTACCTAACTACCTAAAGAGCACAAAGGGACAAGTACAATGAGTCCACTAAGGTAAGCTCAGAAAATCCAATGGACATAGAGGGTAAGCTACTTAATATATAAATCCTGGGTCGAGGTCCACGCATCTTGGTAGGGATCTGACCTAACTCAGGGATGCAAATGGCAGGCAACTAAATATGATGGAGAACTATTGGGCCAGGGTTGGGGGCTGAAAAAAGAAAAGAAAGCAAGGGTGATGGGTAACAGAGGACTAATACACTCCCAGGGAGGATTTTGTTCATGACCCCACAAAAAAGTGAGGGAGTGACCAGACCCCAGCACAAAGCACAAAGTCTTGAGGGCAATACACTGTCATGGAGCAGTGAACTAACAGAGAGGACAATAAGGCCCATCTCGAGCTTAACTATGTTGACCCCCTACCCAGAAGAAGATAATACAGAGGACAACACTGAAGATAAAGTCTGGGGAGAGGCGAGTCTTTCCAGACCACACAGGGGGAAAGAGAGAGAGAGGACTGTGTCATGGCCCACCAAGTCCTCAGGGACAACATCCCTGCTCAGAGAAGCCAGTACAGAGAGACCTGCAGGGACAGCCCCAACCGTTTCCTTAATGAACCATAGCACTACAGGGGACAGCACTGGACACATTGTGCAGAAAGTGGACCCAGTCAGCACCAAGAACAGTGGGGTGAAATTTGAAGGGAGTACAACTGGACAGCAAGGGGGGCAAAGTAATCAAGTACTCAAAGAATCCTGAAAATAGACTTCTGACTTGAGGAACAGGACTTGACATTTCATCAAATATGATCAGAAAACATACTTAAGGGTCAGCAGATGACCTGAACTAGCTATTGGTTTTTGTTGTTAATTTGTTTTGTTTTCTCTTATTCTGTTTTGCTTTGTTTTTTGCTTTTGTTTTCATTTGCCCTTTTTCTATCTATATCAGATATGCATTATTTTCTCCTAAGGAGAAAATAATGGGATCAGAGGTTCTGGGAGGACACAGGAGTGGGGGAGGTAGGGAGGGGTCTTATGTGGGGAGCCAATAAACACAAAGATAAGGGAAAAGCAAAAGATCTAAAATTGATGGTGAGGATAGCATAGAATGCCGGGTGAGACTTGATCAAGAGCAATGCATCCAAGAGGAAATAGTGGGAGTCAAATGGAGGATGAGCATGATGGTGGGATAGGAGGAAGGTAAAATGAAATAATGAAAAGAAATAGGCAAAAACTACTCATAGAGGTATAGCTATGGGCATGTATATATACAAACCTATTAATTTATAATGAACGAGCTAGAAGCCAATGTACATACATTTATACAATAGTATTAAGTTAGTAGACAGACATTGGGTCTCTACTCAAGGTCTATTTTAAAACAAGAACACTGAGTTTTGATAACTTGGCACTCTTTAATACTCACTAACTCAACATGATCTCTGAAGATAATATGGGTATTTAAGTAAATGTGGTAAAGAAAGCTGGTGGTACCTGGCTAACAAAAGGCATAGTGTCTGCAGTCTTCAAGGTTTGAAGTCAAACAAGCAGAGAAGCAAATAAGCCCACATGGAAGAAGCACAATGGCCTGTGTGATCATGAAGTGTCAACAGGATTGTGTATCAGGTATCAAAAAAATCCCCACCCAAAATTACTATATCAATGTGAAAGGGAGGGTTGGAGTGGAGACATAAAGCCCATCTGTAGATAATTGAATATCTCCCCAAAGAAATGGTAAAAGGATGGGGTGATTCACACATCATTAGCACCAACAAATCACACTTACTTTCCTCTAGTTCCTACATGCTCCCACCTCCTACGCCTGCACTAACATGACCCAGATCTAACTTACAAATATGGCTAGACTGTAGAACACACAGTGGTACAGGTTAGAGCTCTTTACATGTGAAATTCAGGAAATAAACCCCTCAGAAACAGTAATTGGAATAGGGACATCATGAGAGAAGTTGAAAGGTCAGGGAGAGGGATGGCTGAGAAAGGGGGAACACATTACAAGATTGCCTATACTACTGCCCCTCCATCAAAGAAAAAGATAACAGAAATGTCAATGAAGGGAGACACTGGACAGAGTATGATAGGAAATATTGATCAAATATACATGAGTGTTGAGAGAGGAGGAAAAAAAGGGAAGTGTATGTCATGACTTAAAGCAGAAATATTTTGGAGCTATATTTGGAATATGGCAACATATGTACAAATATGCTTGATGCAATTAAAGTATGGAATGTCATAAGAAACCCCAATAAAATGATTTTTTTTTAGAAAAAGAAAGAAATAATCTATAACTGAGATAGTGCCCAAAGATTAGTTTCTCACCTCAGAAGACACCAAACCAGGACTGAGGAAAAGCTATCTTCTCAAATTAGGATAGACCATAGTCCCAAACTAAATGAAGTAAATCTTGTAGGAGTAAAATTTATGGGACCTACATCTGTTGATCAGGGAAGAGTTAAAATGAGAAGAAAAGGTTGTAAACATCAAATAATAATAGGAACTTAGAATGTACAAAGTATGAAGATAGGAAAATTGGAAATTGTAAAAAATGAATTTGAAAGGATGAATATTGATATCCTAGGTTTTAATGAGCTGAAATAGATTACTATCGACCATTTTGAAGTAGAAAATCATATGACTGTGTCAGGAATGACAGATACAAAAGCAATGGTATCCAATTCATTGTCAAAAAGGACATTTCAGTATCTAGCTGTGCAATGCTGTCAGTGATAGGATAACATCTCTCCACATATAAAACAAAATCTGTCAATAAGTTATATATCTATGCACTGACCATTAAAGCTAGTGATGAAGAATCATATTAATGTCTTCAGTCAGAATTTGATGAAACATGTGAGCAAGTTTCCTTGATAAAGATCTGAAATGGAAGCAGAAATATTAGAAACTAAAAGGAACATCCAGTATTTAGAATATATTGACTTGGTGATAGAAAATAAGATGGAAGATGACATGATATCACTTTGCTTTATTAAAAATATTTTAATAAAAATGTATTAAGGTACTTTTTTCTACAGCACAGTAGGCAATTATGGTATATATTTGGTTTTCTCTAGATGACATATACAGAAATCAAAGTAACTTCATCTGTGGGAGGAGATGATGGAGAAGCAGCATGGCAGCGGCTAAAACAGGCCAAGGGCCAAGTCATTGCTCATATATAAGTTCAGGTGAATGAAATTAAAACAAGTCCACATCACCAAAATATGACCTTGTGTATATCCCACTTGAATTTCGATAATATAGCAAAAACAGATGTCATGTATTGAACATTAATAATAGAAAATTTGATGAGCTGTGGAATGACATCAGGAGCATCATACATTAACAAAATGCTATTTCTTTAAAAGAAAATATCAAATGACGGTCAGGAAAAGCTTTGAAACTTGCTCATAATCTAAGAACAGCTAAAACAAATATAATAAATGATGATGTAAAAGACCTGAACAGAAAATTTCAAAGGGCAGTTTGAGAAGACAAAGTACAATATTATACTGTAATGTAAAAAGACCTAGAAATAGAAATTCAAAAATGGAAGTACATATTCCAAATATACAGAAATGAAAGTATTGAAAAAATAATGAAGCAATTAAAAATTCTACAATAAACTTGTATTGGTCAATACAAGAAGCATCAGAAGGGCTAGAAAGTATGTACAGAGTCATTGTACTAGAAAGAATTTCCAGCATTCCACCATATAAACAAGAATAAAAAGTACTCAAGGAAAAAGTCTAAGGTGCTTTGAAAGTACCTAAAACAATACTCTAGGAGTTTATGTAATAATACCTGAAAGATTTAAGCACTGGAAACACTCATTTAAGTATACCAAGAAATTTGAAAGACACGTATTTTATTAGAAGAAATCTGCATTTGTATCCATGTCAAAGAAAGGGGGCCTAACTGAATTCTCAAATTATTGAAAAAATATCATAGATATCAAATACAAGTAAAATTTTGCTGAAGTTCATCTAACAAGGGTTACTGTTGCTCATTGACAGGGAGCTTCCAGAAGTGCATGCCAGATTTAAGAAGGGACATGAAATAAAGGATATCATTGCTGAAACCAGATGGAACTTGGTTGAAATGGGGGTGTGGGAGTGTTCCATTACTCAGAGAGATGTTTATTTGTGTTATATAGACTATGCAAAAACTTTGATTCTATAGATTATAAAAAATTCTGGACAACCTTGAGAAGAATGGCAATGCCAGAATATTTCACTGAGCTCCTGGGAGCCAGTGCAGTTCTAGAAGCATTGTAAGAACAGAACAAGGGGATTTTGCATTGTTTAAAATAAGGAAAGATGTATATCAAGGCTGCATTACCATTTATGATACAGAAAAATTGTATTTGTAGTTAATAAGTCATTGGTCTTTTAAAATTCAATCATGGATCTCTGGAACCCATTCTTCTCCAAGGCTGTATTTTCCAACTGCTAACTCTGGTTAAAACTTTTGCAATCCAATAATAAGTAATTATCAGTGCATCACGGTTATATATTTCATCAATCTCAGGCAGAAAGTGGGTAAATATTTTGATGCGCTCATCTTTTAAATTAATTTTGGAATGTAAATTTGAGTAACTTTTTCTGGTCTTCCTTGTAAACGTGAATATAATACTATCTCCAACAGCCTTGCACTTCCATATTAATACTCAAAGTATCTTTTTGAAAATGAATATGCCACCATCCTTCAAGTTGTCATTCCAGGCACAGTAAAAAATATAATTGCCAGATTCAAAATGATGAAAACCTATATGTGTTTTTCAGCTTACTAATGACTGCAGTATCAATCTTTGTTGATACTATCTAATTTTTTTGATGACTACTAATTCCTCTTGATTCGTATTTTGTAGATTCCACATTTCAGTTATTAATGGATATCTGTACCTCTTCTCATTTTGAACGGTAGCATATTAGTGAATAAAAATCTTTCTATTAATGATGTTATGGGCAGAAATTTAATAACACTCCATTCTGCAGATCAGAAATTACATATCCTGAAATGATCCTATACTTACACATGAGACTTAAAAGCTTACCTATAGATTGCACTGTGTGGTGTCAAGGAGATTCTGACACTCATAGTGATCCAATAGCAGGGTAAAAAGTCCCAGGTTTCCTAGGTTGTAATCGTTATGGGGCAGATCACCAGCAGAGTTGTGAATACGCTTCAATCTTCAGCACTAACAACTAGATGAGGTTCTAGCCATTGAACTTTCATGGCTCCAAATGCTGTTTGTTGTTGTTGTTGCTTTTTTGCATAGATTCAAGTCTCCTAGGAATGTGTGTTATATAATGTTGAATAGAGTTGAATTTCTGGCATAAAAATGAAGGGATATTAAAAACTATAAATAAACAAATATGACAAAGATAATCTAACTTTGGAATTAAAATTAAGACATGTATCTTAATTAGTCATGAGTTTCCAGCAGCTTCAAATGAAAGGATTTATTGATTTGCTGATTACTCTCAAAATTTCAAAACATTCAAATCACTAGGAAAGCGCTGTCTCTCCAAGCAGCTCTTAACTGATGACCACGGGCTCTGTGATGACTTACAGTGGCCCGATCGGACAGGGTAGAATTGCCCCTGTGAGCTCCTCAGTCTGTAGCACTTTACAGTACTAGAAAGCCTCATCTTTCTCCCATGGATCTTCTGGCGATTTAATCTTCTGACCTGGTGGTCAGAAGTCTAATCCATAACAACTGCCACCAGGGATATTTGTCCTATAAACCTATTTACTAAAGTATCATACAATGTTGTCTTGATCAGTAACATACACAAATGAATTTTTGTGCAAATACCTTTTTTTTCTGTTATACGTGAATCTCATATGCTTGTTAGAGTAGATGAATTGTCACATTTAAACAAACTTGTGCTTCACTGTTTTCATAATCTCTAATATAAGTTCTGAAATACACTGTCTTTGTACACTGTTAAGACTTCAACCAGTCTGCACATCTCCTACCTTCTCTCTTTCCATGCTCTCACTGGTAATATTTACTCCTTCCAACACATTCTACAAAAACATACTGGGGCCTCACAAACTGGGAAACTATATGCACAGCACCTCAGTCCTTACACACTGTATTTTAAGATTAAAATACTTTCTATCTCCATTATTCTCACATTGTTATTCTCCTATCCCTTTATGTATTTGAATATTTCTTGTCCCCCCCCAATTAGTTTCTACCTCACTTAATAATGCTCTACTTCTCCCTCACTTAATAATACACTTCTCCTTTAGTTAGTGTGTACCTATTTGCCTGATTCTATAACTGATTATCTGATTTACAAATGACACCTGTTTCCTTTTATTGAATTTTTACTCACATCCAAAATTCAATATGATTATTCTTTCCCGTAAAAATCTCCCTCTCCAAGACAAGCATTTTATATGTACTTTTCTTTGAATATTTTTGTAAACACATCTTTGTTTGCTACTAAAAGTGCTTGCTACTAATCTTAATATCTAAATGCAGTACCTACCATTGGTAGGTGAAATGAATTTACACTTCATTGAACTAGGCATTACTTGTCTATAACTAAAACTGCCCCATTATACATGCAACTCACCAAGATTGAGGGAATTTTCTGTTTTATTGCGCTTTAACTTACTGAAAGGTTATAACCTCTTGCTAAAGTTCTCCACCAACATGTAACAGTAGCTTTCAGAATTGTGACCCTTGCACAGCTGGAGCCAGTATGGCTGAAGTACATATATAGCTGCTTTCTTTTTTATTTTTCCTAGGATTTTTGGCACTTCTCTACCTACTCACGAAAACTGTTTTTTATAACTCTAGCTTCTTTTTTCTACTAAATTCTCCATCAAAACATGACCCACATAGATCTAACTGTCAACATCTTCAACGTCTACTTTTATTGAACTTGACAAATCTCTTGGTACAGTATTAATTTTATATACTCTGCCATGGAGGTGATTATTTCAACTCATTTTTATGCTACTTCTGTGTGTGGATACACCTTTCAATATAAGATATGATTAGTAAGTAGAAGTTGAATGTATACATAATGAATTTAAAACTTAGCTTATCAAGGAATACTTCAACATCTTGTCTGTCAATTTGTCATTGCAGCAGTGGATTGCAAGTTGCTGTGATGCTAGAAGCTATGTCAACAGTACTTCAAAAATGAACAAGGTCAACCATGATAGACAAGTTTACTAAAGAATAGAAAAGTATGATGCCATATTTATCACAAAAATATTTTAAGTTATATAGTAAATCACAACCCTGTTAATGATAATATGCATATATTTACTAAAAACACTACTTAGCATCACTACTTAAAATGTATTCATTAATCACTAATGTAAAAAATTAAGAAATTGAGTATTTTTACCAATTTCTATAATCTTGAAATAATCACACATAAATTGATTAACATGCACTGGTAATTACTGGTGGGTGGATGATGAAAGTTGGTAACACAAAAAAATAGATTGGTAGTAGAAAAACATGAACTTGGTGATAAAAGCAACCACATATTTAGACATATTACATAAAGATAATTTTGTTATGTCTTTAACAGGAAAAAGACTATTGTCCTGGATACGTGGAACTGTCAACAAGCTCAAGGTATGGTGGCTGAATATAATGATCTGACCCACAGTCATGAAACTGATTTCATACATGGTAGCAAACAATAGAAATTGCCACAAAATTGTAATTGGTGCTAGATGACTCTATCCATGTGCAAGTGTAATAGGGAAAGGATTATCATTGGGATTACAGAGTTAAATCTTTTAAAAGTTTCAAAATTTTAAATGTTCCCAAGCTAGTTAATATAAAGACACATTGCTAGTTTAATGGTCAGAAAGAATCAATTTTTTACACAAACTTATTTTAAGATTCAAAGTGGACTTAGAGCTCCCGCTGTGGATTCAGTCTTTTACAACCCAATTGCTTTATGATTTAAACTCTAAAATGGTGTGTTGTACATAAAGTTGCTCTGAGACTGAATGCACCGGAGAGACACCCAGCACCATACAATAATAACAATAATCATTCCCAATTATACTTTGTGAATTTACCCATGTGAGCTTTCATGATCATTATAACTCTGTTATTTCAATTTTAGAGTTTATTTTCAAATGATTAAATTGAATTATTTGAGTTTAGTTGAGGGATAGGTTCTATGGATATTAAAAATTAAAATAAAGCTCCAAAGTCATGCCCCACAAATAGCTTGAATACTCTGTTAGCACATTATGTTCCATCCTCCTGATTAGCTTGGTGTTAAACAAAATCAAACCTCACTGGAACCTAACATTATTAGGGCTAATTATTAATAGCATATGCTATTCTAAAGTATCCATTGTGTAAATTTATTGTAAAGTACCCATTTTGATTCCAGAAAGAGCAATTGTCTTCAAGAACTAGGTATAGGCTGAGCCCCGGTGGTGTAAGTGGTTGAGTGCAAGACTGCGGCCTGTGGGCTTGGCGGTTCAAATCCAGGGGTGGCTCTCAGGAACAGCACTGGGTAGCACCCACGACCACCACAGGCAGTGATGCCCAAACACAAAAAAAGAACTAAGTACAATAGGGCTCATGATGAGGGAAAAATATAGATCAAACACTAGATAATGATTACTTGAACCTAAGTACCCTGTTAGTGACATCAACTAATATCAGGTTACTTCTAGCCTGGCTGCTAATAATATTTATCTCCACCCATCCGCAGCGCAGACCAGTTTGAGATTTAAATGAGAAGATCGTGCTTTTTAAAAAAATAACTATCTATAGTTCAATCACATCAAGCAGTATTGTATAATTGGTAACACAATGAGCTTGAAAACATTTTCTTTCTTCTTGAACTCCTTGCTGTTAGTTCCCATTTATCCCTCCCTCCCTCCTTCTATATCACATGGGCCCTTAATATTATTATTTTCCCTATAACAGTTTTCTTCATTTTAACCATATCTCACTCAATCCAAAATATCCATTCACATACAATTCTGTTGTCTGATCTTATTAAGTGGAGTTATACAGTCATCAATGCTATCAGCTCTCTATTACCCCCCCTTCTCCGTCCTCTCTTTCTGTACCCTCAGAGAATCATTCCTCCTGTACTAATTCTAAAGTGTTACTGTTTTTGGATTTCATGTACTGTACAATAATTAATACCAGTTTATTTTAACTCACTAGCACCTGGAATATTGATCTTTATGCATTCCATTTCATTTTTGATGACTTTCTATTTTCCTAGATTCATAGTGTGTATATTCCAAGTTTAAGTTACAAATTGATGTTTGAAGTTAGTTCTTCTCATTTTGAGTATGAATCTTTAACAAATGAAGACCCAGTTTTCTTTACCCCTACTGGTTTTGCTCCATTCATGTCATCATGGTCAACTCAGAGAATGCAAACCACCCTCTGCCCTATATGGATTGTCATCAGACCAAGGGATCCATCCTCTGTCACCATCTCAAAGTATTTTCTACTTCCATTCCTTAGTCCGTCAGTATCTGATATGTACCTACTATCTGCGAGTCTGGCACATACAGAGAGACAAGCAGAGGAAGAAATATGACAGATGGGTCTGGTCCTTATGTTGTAAATGTTCTAATGTGGCTGGTGTATATGATACATAATTACTGAAACAATTGTTTAAACACAGATAGCGTATGTATAATAAATCTTGATTTAATCTGAATTCCTGAGAAAATTAAAATATTAAGAAAGAAATAATGACAATTGCAGGAATAAAAATTGGTTTGAAGTTTAAAGAATGACTATGCATGACCAGATATAGATATAGTTTAATAAGGGCATGTATTAAACAATGATTCCACCTGCAACGGACAAAATAAATATGAATTCCCAACAAGCTCTTTCTTTAGTTAATCTGCAAACTTATAACTACACATTACAATCAAGATCACCTAAACAATTATCATTGGTAAAGGATCTATGGAAATCTATTTCCAGTGTCTAGCTATATTCTTTTTTTCTAAAAAAAAAATTCCAAGAGGAAGAAGAAACATCCAATCTCAAATTGTTTTTCATGATAAATTGGATGAAAGCTATAAATAAATCACAGTGAATTAATCTCCCATTTCTTTGTTTCCTCAGTTATTACTTACACTGTGGCTATTCAAGGTATTTGAATAAGAGCCCACCTTCCCTCCACCACTTTGTACTTCCTTATACCTTAGTTTGGGTGCCTGATAGTATTTATAGTACTTGTGGGAAAGTGCTACACAGTGATTTGGATTTGGGAAAATTATTTAACATCTCTGCTTCATTTTCTACTTCCCCATCTACAAACATGGCATCATAATATTTATTCAATACTCTACAGAAGTGTCACAAGAATTTATTCTTTTTGGCAAGGGACATTTAGACAATGGACACAGCAAAATTATGAAATGCTGTTATTATTTTATAACAGGCTGATCAAGTTCTATAAATAATATTGTCATATCTTGAACACCATATTATGGTCTAAAATAACTTGTAGGTGCGCCACAGTGAAATGGCTTGAGTCTATCATTAAGTTTCATGCCATTGAAGCTGTGTGCCACCAATCACATGGAGTGGTGATAGTCTTTCAACTTCCTAACTCTGAAAATTTAGATTTCACTTTTCCAATGCCATTGTAAATGTCCTGTGGTGAGTGTTTTTTAGATAAGATCATATGAAGTACTTTAGAAGTTGCAGAATAAGTGTCTTTCTTATGGAATATTATTTTAGGAAAAAGAAAAAAATTGCTTTGGAAAGTGATTCTTTAAAAAGTCAAAGTAGCAATGCAGATATAATTCGAGTGTACAGGTCTACGGAGAAAATGAAAGGGATTAAGTCCATATAAAAGTGAAACTGGGGCTGAGCCCCGGTGGCGTAGTGGTTGTGCGCGGGACTGCGGCCCACTGGGACGGAGGTTCAATTCCAGCAGTGGGGCTGGGCCTCCTACTCCAACCACCGGAGAGCAACGATGCCCCCCCCCCCAAAAAAAAAAAGTGAAACTGATGTTCAGTGCATTTGGTGATCATTAGGAAAGCAATTGCTAGCCCTCTCCACTCCTCTGTATCTTTCTACACATTTTAAGGACCAAATAAATTTAACTACTTTCCCAGACTTCATCGCTCTACAAATACCAATTATCTGTCCACTCTTAATCAACTAAGAATAGCCAAAGCCTATAGGCAAGTGCAGTAATGCAAATGTTGTGCAAACCCCACTCCTTTATAAGCATTAGAAATGACTGTGCAAATGTGTAACTTGTATTAACTACTTAATCCTCAGGCTTAATAAACTGTATTTGAGGTGAAAAATGCCTAAGTTCCTAAATTTGCACAGCCTAGAGACTATTAACTATGCAATTTTCAGTGACTTAGTGACTCTACAAGAAAAATATAAAAAAACTTTTCTCTTCATAAAACTAAGTTATGAAGAGTGAAGCTTGGATTTTCAAACTGCATAAATAATTTTTAATCTAGCCCAGAATATATGGAAACCAATTCTGAATTTAAAAGTATGAGTGAAATAGAAAATGATTGCAATTAACATTTTTTTCATTCCCTTAGAATGAAAAATTGTAAATGCAAAACAAAAAATGGAGAATCTATGCCATAAAATTATATATGTTAAAAGACAATTATTTTTCCTTTGCTTTCCCAGAAATGAACAGCATAGAATTTAGAGTTACTAAAGTGGTTTCACTATTGAAACCAAGTAAACTTGTTGGCAGCAACTGGCTAAGAGATCGCACTTTTTATACCTTCCTGAACTCTCACACGACAAAGAGGTTATTTTGCCTTCACTCAGCTGTGATGATGAACCGCAGCCTCAGATCCTCTCCAATAAAAATCACATTCTGTACCCATTTAATGTTTTAAGTACAAATTTGTGTTACTAAGATAAGATTATTTTTATCAACTAAAAGAAATTTTTTAAAGAATTAGAGCAATTTATGCAAAAAATTAAAATTATTGTCAGGGTTACCTGTCTGAAATTACATTTTTTAATTTTTATTTATTTATTTATTTATTTATTTATTTATTTTTTAGGCATCACTGACCTCAGGCGGTGGGAGTAGGAGGCTCAGCCTTTGCTCCTGGGAGCCGGAATTGAACCTCCATCCCAGTGGGCCGCAGTCCCGCGCACAACCACTATGCCACCGGGGCTCAGCCCTGAAATTACATTTTTAATGTTTTATTGCTCTGAAATCTATACCCATACAGTCAATATGTTCTTCACTCTACTATTGCATTCTGGCCATGAACTAAAAGCGGACTGTATTAAGGTGACACAAATTTAAGCAAATCACAATATTTTTTTCTATAGATGTTCTTACATTTGATTGGGGAGAAACACTAAAGATATTATGACAATTCAATTTGTCACATTCTATAATAAAAAAGTCAAAATATGTATCTAATGAAGAATAAATAGTTAATAAAATGTATACTTTTAATTATGACTCTCAACACTGCTAGTGTTTAGTACACATTTATCAGTCAAGTAAATATTGAAACCATTTATTTTTTTTTAGATTTAAAGAACAGTGTGTATAACTCAATCCAAATTTTAAAATAAATCATGTACTTCAGAAAATGTTGTTTTCTCACACTTTATTTATGTGCAAATGAGTCAAAGATATTACATTTAACATTTCTGAGCTGAAAATTTTCACTTCAATATCAAGGAAACAAAATTATTCACACCTGCCCAATAAGCAACATCACGATTCAGAAAAGATTAAAATTGTCAAGGATTTCATTTGACTTGCTTCCACAATCAGAGTTCCTGGAAGCAGTCGTCAAGGAAACAAATGATGTACTGGGTACTAAGGATGTACTGAAGAAAGATTAATTGGGTGACTCTTCCTCAAAAGATCTCTTTAAAGTGTGAAGAAGTAAAGATGCCACTTCTGGAGACTAAGGTGTGCCTAATCCAGGATATGGCATTTCCCGTTATTCCATACGCATGCGAAAACTGAGCAATGTATAAGGAAGTCTAAAATGAATGCTTTGAATTATATTGCTGGCAAAAAAAGAGGAAATGCAAGCAAGGGATTGACATAGCAACTGCACCAACAGGATCAAACACTGATGGTGAGGAAAGGACCGGGTCTGTTCCCCTCGAAGGTGCTGTGTCAGAACCCACTAGATGGCGTCTACCACCAGCCAACCAGTTCTATTGTCTGTGTTTCTGCACCATTGTTATTTCTGATTTTATTCCTAGAAATGTTTATATATGCATATTTGTTTTATTTAAAAATGCAATGTAAAAATATGTCAATTTTTATTTTTTTTAGGTTACAAAAGAAACTTTTATCTAAAATATAATCTAAGGAAAACAAATCTTATTTTTAAATCATTTTATTGGGTAGCTCTTACACATCTTATAACAAACCATTATTCAGTGTTATTAAGCACACTTATACATATGTTGCCATCAGCATGTCCATAACAATTTCTTTCTACTTGAGCCCTTGGTATCAGTTCCATTGTTTCCCCTCTCTCCCTCACCCTCTCATCCTCATGGACTATTGTTATTTCGTGTCTTACACTGTCCATTGTCTCCCTTCACCCACATTCTGTTATGCATCCACCTGGGGAGTGGGCTATATATTCAACCTTGTGATGGGTTCCCCCTTTCTCCCCGTCTTCACCCTCCTGTTCCCACCATCCCCCTCCCCTCATGATAATGATACTGCCACTACTTTTCCTGAAGGTTTCACCTGTCTGAATTCCATGTGTCAAGAGCTCTTATGTGTAACAACGTGTGTACTCCAATTGAGTCTCATTTATAAGGCTTAACAGAGTCATGGTAGTGGTGGGAAGGAAGCATTCAGAAACTAGAGGAATGATGTGTGTTTCATCAGTGCTGTATTGCACCTTAGTTGAAAGAAAATGCTATAACATCCGTTTAAGGGGGGCTATTAACAGGAGATCATAGTGACAGCTGAGAATTCACATTCAAATGCTAAAGAAGGCATAGAGCACAGGAAGCTGTCACAAATTCATGACTGATGTCAAATCAATTCATCCCAGTAGCAGGTGAGATGAAAGAAGCAGAAACCGGACAATGACTGGAATGTATGTAATACATTCATGAAAAGAGTTTGCAAGATTGGTCCAGGGCTTTCCAATCAAGACAATCAAGACAACCATGATGGTTAGGTCATTATGTTGTGACCTACAGTTCTGTCTCCATCAAGAACAAGAATGCACCTTGGCAACCACCCAAGAGAGACTGCAGTTCCTTTGGCTGACAGCAGAGGAGTGGAGGTAATCAACTTTCCAAAGCACTCTGCCTGAGGGTGAAACATTCTGGGTTAGTGATCAATGGATGCTTAATCTACTTGGAGACTTTGCAAATGAATCTTGGACCTTCACTATTGTGTCAGGCAGGGTTCTCTTAGAGAAATAAAAATCAGGACACTAGTAATTCTCTTTATATATTTATATATAGAGAAAGGTATATAAGATAAGAAAGAAACAGTTACTATCTATAAAGCAATACAGATTGCTCAGTGCAACTCACTTGCGTGAGACAGCTAGCAGACTGGCAGTCCTTCAAGTCTTGCGGGCCGCTGAGTCGTCCTCTGTTGAGCAGTCCAGGCTATCTGGTCACAGGCAGCAAACAGCAGAGCAGGTCACCAACAGTCAGCCAGATGACAGAGTCCAACAATCCCAGCTCAAGAGATGTATGTCCCAGGAGCATGGCGAAGTAGGGCTTGAAGGATCCTCAACTCACAGCAACACAGTCTACAATTAGGTGTCCCATGGGCAGTGGTGCTTAGAGGTCGAAGCACAGGACGAACAAGGCAGCTCTCTGGTCTGAAGATCCTGAAGCAAGATAGAGGGCAGGACTCACTGAGCCCTTCCTATCTCTGCCCTTCAATTCATCCCGTGTGCTCATTGGCTGTGCCGTCACAATAGACCCACCAGTCTTCCGTGGCCATGTTGGCATAACAAACCTACCCATCACAACTATCATCCATATCCTTCTGTAAATAAGGAATTCAGAATTTAAGCTCAAACACAGTTTAAGGCATACAGTTGTTGGTAATGGGGTTTTTGTTAAATGAAATCAGATTGCGTACATTTATTGTACTCCTCTCCTAGACTTCAAGAAACACTTATCAATGTTGCATATTTAATTATAGAGATACTTTGGAAGTGAAATATAGCTTTATCTAGATATTAGTATCAATGACTAAAATAGATGTGCCATTACCAGGAGAATAATCACTGTAAGAAGAGAGTTTAGAAACCATTAAGAAAAGAACATTTTGATAATGGGTAAAACAACGTTTGCTGTTTCTTTTTAATTTTAATAATAAAACCTAACACTGAACACTAATCATTAAGAAGACCTTTGTAAATTGCTAAACAGAAACTAACATGAAGGCACAGGAAATGCATAAAGGGACTGTTTTTCAAGTGTGTCTGGCACCTTTCAAGGGAATAGATTACACTAAATAAACTAAATCCTGAAGACCTCCCATAAATCCTCAGATGCTTTGACCTATGCTTATTACATCATCTGTCTACAAGGTGGAAGGGAATTTAAAACATTTTAAATCATGTAATTATAAGAGATATTTGCCACTTTGAGGGTCAGCAGAACAATGCAAAGTGTCTCATGCTCTTCATAGATCAAAGGTCATCTGAAATTTTCAGAATTTTAGCTAAAATATAGTCTCTGCTATCACAGCCAAGTGACAAACAATGGACTAAAATATGTGAGAACATTTATCAAATTGAGCGTGATCCTAGAGTGAGAGCTCTTAAGTAAGCTTGCTTCAGACATCTATAACAGAGGTCATTATCAGATTACCTGTGACTTGGGGTTTTATATCAATACTGAACTTCTGGAAAAGATTGATGGTTTAGGGCCAGAGGCTGTGTCCTTCATGTGCTTATTAAACAGAGTTACAGTGACCCTTGTACTATCATCTCTACTTGACACAGAACTGCAACATTCTATCTCACCTCTCCTTCAGAGTTGCAACCAATGTCCTGGATGCTGGAGGGACTGCTGATCCAAGAATGAACCCTTGCACCATGAAAAGATAGACACAGAAAAGGCCTCTGGGCTTGGCTATGTCAAAATAATTTCCTCCAGTGGTTAAATTATAAGATTGCTTCAATGTATGCATCTTTCATAATATCTTAACACACAAGGATACAGGTTAAGAATCCAATAGAAAAAAAAAATACACTGCTTTCTATAAATCCAAACAAACAAACCTCTCTCTCTCTCTCTCTCTCTCTCTCTCTCTCTCTCACACACACACACACACACACACACACACGGAGACACACACAGACTTCGCTAATTATTGAAAGATCTTTTCCTCATTCCTATTCCCCTTTCAGATCTTGGTCTCTTTTAATAGGGAGGATTATATATGGGGAGAATTTTGTATGCAATAAACTAACTCAGAAAAAGATGCAAACATGCCCTAAAGCTACTCTTACTTTCATTTATAATTGTCCAAAATTAGTAAGAAATATTTTACAGAGTTTTGCTAAAAATATGACTTACTTATAATGATGCCTTAAATATTGGAGAATTTAAACCTCCAAACTTATATTTAAATTTATTCAAAGAAATTTATTGAGTTAAAACCCAAACTAAACACAAAAAGTCACTGAGATTGCAGTGATGAACTAAGGAGATACATTATCTGATCCCATGTAACAGGCTAAAGCAGAACATGACAATTCGCCATAAAATCACTCAAGGGGTAAGTTAAAAATAAAATTTTAAAGTTCTATAGACCATATCAGGGGGATCTGAAAAAATAATAAAAGGTGAACCCTGAACTGAAATCTGAAAAAAATAGACTATAACTGAATAATTATGAAAGACTTTCAAATATCATGCAAAATGATTGAAAACATAATGAAACATTTCAATAAACTTTTGGAAGTTATCTCCTATATATTTAGCTGGTGGATGTGAAAATATACTTTTGGAGATTATATAGGGAAATATTTAATAAGATGAGATGAAAGATAAGATTATTCAGGATCTTAGTCATCTAGGTCTTTATTAGACCCTAAAACTCAAATTTAATTTAAGGAGAATATTTCTTAAGTCTTAAACAGGACAAAGGCAATAAAAAGGAGTAAAGTCATCACACATATGAGAAAGGCCATTGTTTGGAAGTTATAAAGGCGTCGAAGGGTTTCAAACTATACAGGGGATTAAAGTGGACATGGGAGGGCAAAAGAAACTGCTGCATATTCATGATTGGCAGCCCAACAATATATCACAGTTACAGGTGGGACTACAGAAGCAGGAAAGGACCTTGATTGGAATTAAGTTAGACACAAGAGCTCACAAAATGGATTTAGATCAGTGGTTCTCAAGCTTCCTGAAGCCACGACCCTTAATACAGTTCCTCATGCTGGAGTGACAGCCCCCCAATCATAAAGTTATTTTCTTTGCTACTTCATGACTGTTATTTGGCTACTATTATGAATCGAATGACAACTGTGAAAGGCCCGTTCAACCCCCAAAGGGGTTGAGACCCAAAGGTTGAGAACCACTGATCGAGAGCCTTCCAACAAAGGAAAGCAGGGCAAGACTCCTGACTATGCTACCCACTGTGGCCATCTCCACCAAGAACACACCCAGGATAAACCTTAAGGAAGGCTGCCTCTGCCTGGACGCTTCATGAGGACAGAGCATGCACTCTGCCTGAAGCTAACATGTTCACATCCCTTGTTAATGCTTGTTAAGCTCCCTTGTTAGGAGCGCTTCTGTTAGCGCCACCTCAGAACAACCCTATGAAAAACAAAATGAAACGGCATGTGTATGAACCCATGGTTTCAGGCACTGTACTCTTCATTTCATTAAGGGTCTTCCTCTTTATCCTCGCCCCTGCACTTTACTAAGCATGATATCCTTTTGCAGGGACTGGTCTTTTCTGATAAGATGTCCAAAGCACTGTGAGATACAGTCTCAGTTGCTTCCAAGGAACATTCTGGCTGTCCATCGCCCAAGATGAATCCGGTTGTTCTTTGGCAGGCTGTGGTATCTTCAAGGTGTTTCACCACCACCATGTTCTGATGTGTCAATGTTTCTTCAGTCTTCCTTATTCTATGGCCAACCTGCTTATGATCTAATTGAAAACTTCATGGTTTGGGTCTCGTTTATCTTTGGCATCAAAACAACACATTTAATTTGCAATAGTTTAGCATTTTCTTAAAGTTTATTATATTTCATTGGGGTTACTTCATACATCATACAATTTTATCCTTCAACCATATGAAGATTCATGACACCATCACAATAATCAGGACCAGAATACCCCCTTTTTGTACTCACTGTCTAACCTTGCCATGGGTCCCAACTCCCATGCTATAACTTCAAATAATCTCGAGAGATCTGCCCATCATGGACATTATATATAGAAAAACATCCAAAAAAATGAAGCATCAATCAAAAGGGAAAAAACCCTCAAGAACAATGACTAGAAAAAACATATGAAAGCCTCATTTAAAAAAATTATTAAAAGTAAGCAACAAAGCCCACTTGGAAGAAGAACACCAGACTGTCTGATTACAAGGTGTCAACAGGATAAGTATCAGGCATCATAAGACCCCAGACAAATAATCACGTTAATGCAAATAAGGGGCTTCAGAATGAGGATCTAAAGCCCATCTGTAGACAATGGACACCCCTTCATAGAAAGATCACAAGGAAAGAACTAGTCAGCCAGGGTACAGTATAACACTGACAAAGCACATAACATTCCTCGAGTTTTTTCATGTTTCCTCTCCCTTCTACCGTACAAAGTCTGTTAGGCCAGAGCATGTATGTGTCACTCTGCATAGACTAGAGAAACAAATTCATAGACACTCATATGTATATGAGAAAGAGGTTCATATAAAAGAGCAATTGAATACTGAGAAAATGCCCCAGCCCAGATCAAGTCCATAAGTCCAATATTAGCACACAGATTCACAAGATATATGCAATGATGCAGAATGCAGGACAGTCACAGACCAGTGGGTTGGAAGTCTTGTGGATCCAGTAGTATAGCAAGCATCTCAGCACTGGCAGGGGTCTCTATGTGCCTTCTCCAGCTCCCAGGAAGGTAGTGCCATAAGTCTTGTTAGTAGAGTGTCTCTCAGTGTGCAGAGTGAGCAGAGTAAGAGAACTGTTTCCTACCTTCAAGGAAGAAAAACAGGAGTTTCCAGAATTTTCATGAGGTCAGGTCCATATAGTTGTCTCATTGTTTATATCTTGATTGACAGGCTAGACTCCACCCTTCACTTGTAATGCTCTCAAATTGACACCAGATTATGGAACTACAACATGTACTCTGGGACCAAAAACAGTCCTAGACACATGGAATTCAGAACAAATTAATTCCACAAGAACAGTAATGGGAGGAGCAATATCATTAGGGGAGGGAGATGGTGGGGGAAGAAAAGGAAGAAAGGAGAAACTGATCACAATGATGAATGTATAACCTTTACCTCGCCCCTGAAAGGGATGAAGAACAGAAATGTGGGTGAAGGGATACAGCAGATTATATAAGATATGACAATAATAATAGTTTATAATCTATCAAGGGTTCACGAGGATTGAAGGGTGTGGGAGTAAGGGAAGAAAGAGGAGCTGGTAACAAGTGCTCAAGCAGAAAGAAAATGTTTTGAAAATGAGGATGGTGACATATCTACAAATGTGCATGAAATAATTGATGTTTGCATAGCTATAAGAACTGTAATAGCCTCCTCAAAAATGGTTTATTTAAAAATAAATGGATCACAAGGGGAGTCAAATGTAGTTTTTAACCTAACTACACATGCCATGATCAATTTCCAATGTTCTCTGTCTGATAGTAAAGCTAGTCACCTCCTTCAATGATGATCAGAGGGGCTCCCCAGATGCTTGATCTGTACAGGCACCCTGCAAGTGGATCTGGGGCTTTCATAGCCATCCCTTGCCTTCTACAAATTGGATGCTCACAACTAAGCATTTAAAAGCATTAAAGACCATTTATCTACTGCCATTCATCCTTTGAATTTCTTGGACCTTGATTGATAACCCAAGCTAGGTGAAATCCTTGACAATTTCAGTCTTTTGGGGATTTATCATGATATTAACTTTTGGTGTCATTGTGAAGATTTTTTCTCTCTATGCATTGAGTTGCAATCGATACTGCCATCCGTGATTTTCATCAGCAGGTGCTTCAGGTCTTCCTCAGTTTCAAGAAGCAGGATTTTGACACCTACATATTCAGGTTGTGAATATTCCTTCCTCTGATTATGACTTAATATAATCTAGCTTCTTTTATTATTTTCTCAGTGTAATTATTGAATATAAATAAGGATATATATACTGTCGGTGCAAACGTTCCTGACTTTAAGCCATGCAATAGTCCCATGTTATATTTGCACAACTGCCTCTTGATCTGTGCACATGTCTCTCTCTGGTTTATAGTCTAAAATAATTAAATGGAGAGGACTCTGAAAATAAATTTTGGGCTTTCACTGTTGTCTGTTGCCTCCCACAAACTTAGTACTCCTGAAAGTTAATTATCCAAGATCATGCTCTTTGGAAAGTTATAGTGTGACTTCTAATTATACTTAGATGGCAGCTATGGCTGGGGCAATTCCAAACATCAGGGGACCTGGAGTTCTCCTAGGAATAGGCCACCTTTTAGAATTAAGCTTTACTCTAAAGGCAATGAAGAAGCCCTGAAAGTTTATAGCAAGAAAGTAATTGGTTAGGACTTGTATTTGAAAATAGATATGGTGAGTAATGGATAGGAAATGAGTAAGAGGAAACTATTACTATTGGAGTAGGCACATAGGTGTAATGGCACTGTGGCACTGTTAAGTAAGAGTTGGCCTGCCAACCTCAAAGTTTGAAATTCAAACCTACCAGATCCTCTGAGTGAGAAATATGAGACTGTCTGCTCCTGGAAGGATTTGCTTAATAACAATGGAATTTATTCTGCTGTTGTTATTATGTGCATTGGGTCAGCCTTCTGTACAATAGATTGCCTGGTCCTGTTCCATCATGTTTTCTTTGAGCCTGTTTATGCAGTTGTCAGGTCAATTAATTGTGTCAAAATGTCTTCTTGTTATCTGAACCATATTACCTATAATGCAAAGCATAATACATCTTCCCCAGGCTTGGTCTCTCCTGATAACATGCTCAAAGTACATGAGATGAAGTCTTGCCACTCATACTTCCAAAGGGCATTTTGGTTTTGATTCTTCAAAAAAAGGTGTTTATTCTTTTGGTACCCTGTGACACTGTCATTATTCTCCATAAGCACATAATTCAAGTCCATCTACTGTTGCTTGGTCTTCCATATTTAATATTCAACTTTCACGTGCACTTTATGCCAATGGAAATAGCATGAATTGTGTGTGGCATAAAGTATCACCCAAGCTTTTCAATACTTGAAAGAGTTCCTGTCAGTAAATTTACCCAAGACAGTGCAACATTTGATCTGATGACTGTGATTTACATGAAAATCTATCATTGGTCCAAAGAAAATACCACCCTAGCAACTTCAGTCTTTACTCCTTTTATCTTGATGTTGCCTGTTGGTGTAGTTGTGTGGATTTTAGTGTTCTTTAACTTGTAATCCATAATGAAGGCTGCAAATCTTGATTTTCTTCAACAAGTGCTGAAAGTCTTCTCCCTTTCAGCAAAGTTTTGTAATCTACATATTGAAAGTTGTTAATAAGATTTCCTCTGATTAAACAGGAAACAGGCAAGGATCATATGTAGGGTAGCGTTCAAGAAGAACATTGTGCTCGTGTAATAGATGTGCTGTGAGTTGTTTTAAATATGTCTTACTGTTTATACCCGTGCACTACCCTATAGTTTATTCTGACTCAGAGAGATACTATGTGCAATTTCTGAAGCTCAATTTCTTTTAAATGATTTTATTGGGGCTCATACAACTTAGCACAATCCACTCAAACGTCCATTGTATGCAAAGCACATTTGTACCTTTGATGCCATCAGCATTCTCAAAACATTTTCTTTCCACCTAAACCCCAATATTGGCTCCTCCCTTTTCCATCCTCTACCTGCCCCCTCTCTCATGATTCCTTGATAATTTATAAACTATTTTAATTCCTCAATAATTTATAAACTATTTTAAATGCTGCCCAATGTCTCTCTTTGCCTGCTTTTCCATTGGTTGTCCTTACGTCAGGGAGGAGGGAGGAGGCTATACGTAGATCCTTACAAGAACTGATTACATCACTTTTCTCCCTTGGAGTGGCTGGTGAGTTTGAGCTGCTGATGTTGTGGCTATCGGTTCAATGCATCTGCCAACACTTCCTAGACTTCTTTCTCACAGTTTAGTACAGGGATGTTCGCTCACACTTTTTCAGCATGCAAGCTACTTGAACATTTTGATCAAGTCAAAATGATCTGCCAACTGAAAAATGCAAAACATATGCTTATTTTTATTTATTTACTTGTTTATTATACTTATTCAAAAAGGCATTGGGAATTATTTATATGTACGCTGAATGTTTATCTACCTTGCATAACCGTGTGAGTCATATTGCACAACAGAACACAATTAACTGTGTACATTTTTGTACATGTACAACACAATTAACTGTGTACACTATCTTGGTTTACTCTGATAAGCATGCATGGAATGGAATGAGCCATGGATGCGTAGTCCAGACAGTAGCTACTGACAGCCAGCCTCAAGCACAGTTCCAAACGATCATCAGTCATGGTGGAACGGTACTTGGACTTAATGATCTTTATGTGGGAAAATGCTCACTCACATTGATAAGTAGAGATGAATAATGCAGACAAGCAGGTAGCACATTTTTTTATGTTTGGACACTTTTTCTCTGCCAGTAAGCTCCAGAACTGTTCTTGCACTCTGGACTTCTGCTGAATGTTGCCTTGTAGTGTCAAAATCTCCCATTCTGTGGGAAAGTGATATATTTTTGTCTTCTTACTTGGTTCAGCTCCCCCACTCATTTTAATACCCTGTTTTGCATTTAAGAGAAAAAAACCAAGGCCTAAAAATTTGCATAACTTAGCTTTTCAGTTTTGCTGCACTTAGTGCAGCTGTTTGCACATGCGTTTGACACCTAAGATTGCATCTAATTGGCTGTGTGACAGGGTTGAGGATAGGCTTGCATCTATTTTTTTAATGCCATTTGATCTACCCACACTACATTCGCAACAAACTAGAAGATCACAGTTGCCGTATTGAGCACCCGTGCTATAGAAGGCTAAACTTCCAAGGTGAGGACACTAATTCTAAGGAAGGAGTTCTATCTTTCTGCTGAAGGGAACATTCTGTCATAGTTGTTTTTTTCCTCAAGTTTTTGGTGGTGACCACATGGCATCTATTTTTTTCCCTATCTGTGCTTGCTTGTCTCTGTGCCCAATATTCTCTTCACATACTTAAACTAAAACTGGTGGCAGATGCATCACAATTATATGACTCCATTAACACAAAAAGACACCTCTTTCCAAATGGTTTGTGTACACATGTATAAGTAAATTACATGACTTTCAGCACATAATGCAATTGGAAACAATTCAGTCCACAACAGAGGCTGAGTTGCAGTCATAATTTTATAGAATGATGCATTCAAGAGCCTTAATCTGATAAAACCAGTCAAAAAATTTTTAAAAGACCTTTTATTCAGTTCAGAAATTAGATAGAAATTTGTTACTCATCTATATGTCAAGGATAGTTAGAACCATGCACCAGAACATTTCCTATAGTGGGATTAAATGAAATTAGAAAATAAACAAAATGATGAAGGCTTTCATCCTTCAACATTAAGATGGGTGGGAAATATTTTTAATTGTCTAAAATTGCAATATTTAATGAGGTCAAATTAGAAACTTTGTGCTACTAGAGATCCAGCTTATTCATGTAGGAGTTTATTCCGTCCTAGGGTAAAACAACTACCACAAAATCATACTTGTGAAGTGTGATAGTTGGGTGATTTTATGCCCACTGGACATTCCTGGCTAAAAGTGGTTCAAGCCTGTCAATCAAGTGGTAACTTGATGACACCTCATTGCTGTGTCGCCTTTCACATCGTACTGAGGGCCTTTGGGCAGTGCTAGCTCTCTCTGCTCCTCCACCTTCTTACACGCTGGAATTAGGCCAGTCTCCAGTGATAGCCCTGTGTGAGTTGTCTGACCCTGAGATTCCCTGTACTATGTCTTATTCCCACCAACCTTGGATTCACCCAGCTTTGCAGCCAGCAGCCTATGAGCTTCCTGCTTCACTTGTCTGCATCACCACCCTGCTGCTGCATGAGTCTGAAAAAGAGCATAAAGGCTATCGTCACACTTAGGGACTTGGGATGAACTGTCCTGGGATGTCTTCTTGTTAGATAAATATTTCTTGCTATAGAGCTCTTCCTTGTACATATATAAGTGTCACTAGATTTGTTCCTCTGGGCAGTCTCGTCTAACACATCAAGGCAAAAGATTTAATTTGGCAGCAAAAGAGAAACAGAGGAAAAAAATGGGTGTAGGTATCAAATCAATATCTATCCTAGTATGAAAGACAGTCAATTACAAAAACAGTCTATAACATAATAATCATAATAGCATAATATGTTATAAGCATAATAACAGAATAGCCAAATAGCAGAATAACAGAATTTCCACATTTACGGAAAATAATTTTTAATGATCACAATTGTTTTTTTAAAAGATCCATTGCACAAGGATATTATAACAATAGTCAGGTATATCTTTGTTGTACCATGGGAAAAAGATAAAAATGATAATTACCCTTCATCTATATGTTTTTGCTCTGTAAAAGGCACCCCCTCTCCCCAAACCAAGTACCCGAGTCCTTTTTGCGACCACCAATTAAACTGCCCTTCCTAGGGATAAACACACTCTCCTCCTCATGTCTCCAGATTTGCTCTAGTCACTTCCCTCTCCCTTCTAATAATTGTCAAAATGACTTTGGCAGTAAAGTGGTGAGTAGTGTGTAAAGTTCTTGAGATAACATCTGGAATTTGATCAATACTAAAGGTAGAATTAGGGCTCTGACCACAGCATTTTAGAAAGAAAAGGCCTATAGATCTCACATTCTGAAACAATCCCAAATAGAACATGTTCAAATATTTTGATTATCAGTGAATGATTACAAACAAGCGATCTCAATCATATACATGTCTTAGTATCATGATAGTGCCTTTAAAAAGGAGTATGCTAGCTTTATTATGGAAAAGTATTTAGGATCCAGTATTCATATCAAATTTTTAGCAAAACTCAAGTGCACAAATTCTCAGAAGAGTGAAGGTTTTCAACTAGTTTATAGAAACGTTGAAAGACTTACAATTACCATTGATAGGTTGACAAATGAAGTAAAGATCTAAACATAATTGTGCGTGTTCTCTCTGAAGCAGACATCTTGACCCAAACACACATTTGATAGGATGAAGATGCAGAAAAGGGAAAAAAAGAATTGTTTGAAATCATCCATCTCAAAAATTTCTATCTTTATGTCATCATTTAAGTAAGATTAAAAGTAACGAGGAAGATTTAATGGTTGGAAACCTTCTCAGGTGGTAGATTGTATTTACTCAATCTTGCATTTACCTAGAGCAAGGACCAAACAAAACAGTGGCTTCCAAAAGCACATGCCATTGCTAGGGGTTACAAAGTGGGTTCCAAGACATAACAACCAAGTGCAACCTAAAGAAACACTGTCTGATGCAACACAGTCCTCTTGATTATCAACTATAAGCCCATCACTGCAGCCTCTGTGCTAGTCCATCTTTAGGAAGACTCTTTCCTTTTTCAATGATCCTCTACTTTATGAGGAATTATGTCCTTTTCCAGGGACTGGTCTCTCCTGGTAGCACGTTCAGAATCTCACCACCCTACATGTAAGGAGCATTGTAGCTCTATTGGTGGGTTTTTTCCCCAGTGATTTTATTGGGGCTCTTACAGATCTTATAACCTTCAATACATCATTTGTGTCAAGCATATTTATACACATGTTGCCATATTCATTTCCAAATATTTTCTACTTGAGACCTTGGTATAAGTTCCTCTTTCCCCCTCCTTTTTTATAAATCCTTCTATTGGGGGCTCCTATGATATTTTCTGTGGGAGAGATACCTGATTTTATGTTCCCATAAGGAGCTGCAGTCCCAGAAACCCTCAGTGGTAATTATACTCTGTACTACAGGGTTTAACCTGTCTTATATGGTCACTCTCAGTCCCGATTGATTCAATGGAAGCAAATTTGCTATTTTCAATATTCTCCACCAATACCATAATTCAAATATCTTATTCTTCAATCTTCCTTATTCAATGTCCAAAATGGGCATGCATGTGAGGCAATTGAAAATAGCATGGCTTAGGTCAAGGGCATGTTAGTCCTCAAAGTAACTTCCTTGACTGTCAACACTTTAAAGATATCTCATATAGCAGACTTACCCAATGCAATGTGTTGTTTGATTGATTGACTGTTTGTTTGTCTTTTCTTTATGACATTGTTTGTGGATACAAGCAAGAAGAAAAATCATTGACAACTTCAACTTTTTTTCCCCATTTACCATGATATTACCTATTCATCCAGTTCTGAGTACCTGTATACTAGAGTTTATGTAAACACACATCTAGGGACTGCAATATAGATGTAAGTCCACCTGGAATAATAGACAAGTTTGTAACTTGAGAAGACTTTGTCAAGTTTTTTTTTTTTTTAGCGATATCAGATATGTGGGCTCTGAACATATCCCAAGCTATTCATGAAGCAGGTACACCATCCTTCTATCACAACAAAATTTTCAATGCCTGGTGCTTTTATTTTGTGATTTTTAGCAATTTGAAGGTCATATAAAAGAATTCCCATGTGTGTTACACAGTAACTATTTTGATGATACTCCATAACCCATTTAGGCTCTTCAGTCTCAAGAGCCTCATATGAAGTTGCAAATCTTGTCTGAGCTTTTTTGCCTTTGGAATCTTTTCCAAGTCAGCTTTCATTTTCCACAACCCCCTCTTTTTCGTCAACACAACATTCCCTACTTGCAGTGCTGTCATTGCTTTCTTCTGATCTTCACATAACCTTAGTTTGAAACGAGCTTCTTATGACCTGTGCTTTTGTTTTGATCCATAATTAGAAGTATTGAGATCCATTTCTAACAAGATAAAGAAAAGACTTTGAAAAAGAGTGTCATAATATAGTGATTGAATTCTCAAAATATACCATAATCCCTACTCCAAAAATAAGCCCTAGTTTAAGTTCTTAAAAGAGATCAATTTACAGCAAAAACATAGTGTCCAGGCAACTACTGATATGCATATAAACAAGTAAAATCAGTTGGCAAAAGAATGCAAAACACAGATAAACTTCACCACGGAAAACTGATACTGCTCAAAGGAATCACACTCAAAAAACACCCTGAGACCCAAGCACGCTAGATCACCAAGGGAACTAACAGTCTTTCAGGATCTGGATAGTTTAGTGTGGCAATATCCCAGAATGTGATGACATGACTATGTTTACATACAACAGCCTGTGTTAGGGCTCATACTATACATGCCATGTTACTGAATGCGCTGCATCACCACATATGCTGCCTTACCACAGGCACACAACACGGCTTATATATTTTGAGGCCTAACACAGGCTAAGGATATTCCAGGATATGATGACATGACTTTGCATAGAGCAGTCTGTGTTGGGGCTCATAATATACATGCTGCATTGTGTAAATTCTGTTTCACTGTGCACCCCATATTACTGCACTCTCTGTGTTACCACATATGTATAGGAAGTGCTAACGCAGGACATGCAGTAACAAAGTGCATACACAATGCAGCATAGGCACTATGAGCCCTAACACTGGTTACTGTATGCAATCATAGTCAGCATTGGGTACAAATAGAGATTAATAAGAAAATAAAAATAGCAATAAAAATAAAAAATAGAAAATAAAAAAAACAATGTAGCAGACAATGTACTGTAAATAAATGTACTGTATATCTAAAACCAGAGCTTTACCAGAACTTGTATTCAGCAATGCTTGAGCTGAGCAACGGGGTATGACCAAGCACAGGTAAGACTGTAAAGGCTACATTGGTCACAGCCCTGGAGAAGAGTGGCTGAATCCGACATTCCTCTGACAAGGATGCGGTGCGCCCCAGGTACTAGCACCCAGAAGTAGGCAGGTTCTTGCCCAGTACAGCACAGACAATACAGAGGCTGCAGGAGAAAAGAAGAGCACACAGGCGACAGATGAGTGGAAGGGACTAGAAAACACCTGCACTGCACCAGAGAACAGGAATGTAGGACCCTCATTAGAGGATAAGCTGAGGGGGACTTTTTCAGCATAAAAATGTGCTGGAAAAACTCGGCTTATACATGAGTATATTGGTTTTCATTAGTTACAGTTAGTTACAGTCGCAGAGACTATAATCTTTTCTCTATCAGCAAGTGTTCCAAGTTCTGCTTTCTTACATCCAACAAGATTGTATAATTTGTTTGAAGTTTGTTAAAAGCCTTCCTACAACCTGATTCCATATTCTTCCTCATAAAAACCAGCTTTTCTGTTTATTTGCTCAGCATAGAGATTGCACAAATATAGTGAAGAAAATGCAGTTCTTATGCACGTCTGATTTGAAACCTGATTTCAAACTATGTAGTACTCACTTATTTTTCCCACAGCTGCCTCTTAATTCCTATATTAGTCCCTATGAGCACAACGAAGTGTTCTGGAAATTCCATCCTTCTCAAGGTTATCTATAATTTGCGATGATCCTCTCAGGCAGATGCTTTTCATAATCAATAAAACACAAATAAACATCTGCTTTATATTCTCTTAGCAAGAATCCATTTGGTGTTAGAAATAATAAGCCTGGGTACATGTCCTCTTCTGAATGTGGACTAAACCTCTGGCAGCAATCTGGCAGTGTACTGAAGCAACTGCTTTTAGATTATCTTCAGAAACACATAAAAATCACCTCAAAGAAACCAATAGACTGTAAAAATACTCAACATATCCCCAAAATATAGAAAGAACAACAAAAAATTAAGTAAAACTACACACATGAGACATGGAAGCACAATTATATCAACGAACACACACTTATCAAAAACTACATTAAATTTTAGCAAATTAAATGCACCAGTAAAAATATAAAGCAGAAGATCGGAATTTAAAAAAGAAGAATATTCATCAATATTTTCCCTATAAGAAATACATCTTAGACACAAAGAAAAAATAGACTACCAAAGAATGGGTAGATTTTTTATCAAGTTAATGGTACCCTAAATAGAGCAGGTGTGCAATAATAATCTCTGATAAATATAGTTTGAGTTGGAGGGGAAGAAGTCATGAAAGACAAAAAGGGACACTCTATAATGATTAATGTAATATTAGAACAAAAATGTAATCATAATAAACAAATGGAACCCAATAAAAGACCTTTGAGACATTTTAATCAAACAGCCACAACACAGCAGCACAACACACATGCTTTTCACGAGGACCTGGAACATTTTCTAGACTAAATCACATGTTAGGGAACAAAGCAAGTTTTAAACTTTGTTTAATATTGAGATTCTACACTCTGTTTTCTCAGACCACAATATTAAAAAATTAGAAATCCACAATAGCAAGAACAAGGAATAAAAAGCAAATGCATATAAAGTAACACACTACTTTTAAGACCCTAATAGTAAAAGTACTGGATAAAATTAAAATGTTCTTGAAACAAATGAGAATGAAGACATAGTATGTTAAAACCTTCCAGACATGGCAAAAAAAGGTATGAGAGAGCAATTTTTATTAAGCAAATCACACATGAAAACCTCATCACATATACCCTCATCTCACACTTCAACAACTAGAACAAGAGCTCCAAAAGAAATCTGCAATCACAAGACAAAGAATTCATACAATTTAAAGCATAATAGAAAAATTGTAAAATAGGAAAATAATAGGAAAAATCAACAATACAAGTTGGTTATTTGAAAGAATTAAAATAGGCAAACAATTTAGAAATTTAATAAAAATAAAGAAAATTCAAATATTAAGCATTAGAGATGAAAAATATTAACATCACAACAAAACCAAAATAATAAAAATAATAAAAGCACATTAATATGAAAGATTGTACTCCAGCATACTTCAAAACCTAGACAGAATGGATGAGTTTATAGAAAGACACTATCTACAAAAATTAAAGCAGAACAATATAGAAAACTACAACAGATCCAAAGTAAAAGAAGAAATAAATGCAACCATTAATCAAACCTTCTAAATCAGAAATTTTGGAATCTGATACTATTGTACCAACTATCCAGACTCTGATATCACACTCTACCAAGTATCATTCCACCAAGTACTAATGCCAATTATAGATATATTATTTCAGAATATAGAAAAGGAAAACAAATTCCCAAACTCATTTTATGAAGCAGATATAACTGTGATAACATAACCTGCCAAAAACACCTAAAAGATTGAGAATTACAGACAAATATTTCTTGTGAACATATTGAATAAAAATATCAACAAAATCAAGGCCTGAAGACTCCCAAAATATGCTAAAATTATATTACACCAGGCAATAAAATATACTATACACTGTTAAAGTGGGGTTTATACCACCTCTGCAGGAGGGTTCAACATTACAAAAGAAATAAATATAATTCAGCACGTAACCCCAAAATAAAAATCACATAATCATATTAATCAATTTAGAAAATATATGTCAATTTTCAACACCCATTCCCTATCTAAAAAAAAGAAGAAATCTGAATAAAATATAAGCAGAAGGAAAATATCTTGACACAATAAAGGCCATATATGAGACGCAGACAGCCAGCATGCCATTCAGAGGAGACAAACTGAAAGCATTCCCCTGTGAACTGGAATCAGACAAAGACGTCCCTGGTCTGCGATTGTAAGGGATTGTGTCTACTTTCGGGATAGGATAGGGGCAGGATACACCTAACACCTAGGTGGAAGCCTGATGACAAATTCTGGTGTGGTAAGCCTTTTTGTATAACAGATGCCAAGCAAAATCGAGTCCTGTTTGGCTCTTTCCCTCCTAGGAAGCCTGGCTCTTGTGTCTGGTCCCTTGATTGCCTGTTTCCTAGTTGCTCTGTCCAGGAGCCCTCACTCACTTCCAGTGGTGGATTTGTTCAGCTGCACTCAGAGTGCAGCATCAGCCAGCTGTGGCCCTGTCATTATCCCGCTTCTTGTCCATCAGCTTCACTGAGTCAGGAGACAGGACTTACTTCTTGGATTGAGTAAGCCATTAAATGAAATAAATATTTTTCTATGTACAAAGCATATCCGTGTCACTGATAGTGCTTCTGTTAAAAAACCCAACTAGCTTATAGCCCTCCTAGCCATAATTCCTTTCGTGATACAACTCTAGATTGTGCACGTCTGTGGAGATAGCCTCAGTTTTTAAGACATTCTCGACTAATAAGCAGGAATAGGATTGAAATAAGGCAGAACCTTGGGTTCTTTCCCATCGTGCATGGCGGTGTATGAAAAAGCTGAGACTAAGCTGAACGCCAAGGAGAAATCTGAAGTTGAGAGAGCAAAGGCAATGGATCCGATTAAGAAGTCTAAGATCAAGGGCAAAAAGCTCGAGAAGAGGAAGTCCCACTGCAGCGGAAACCTCATTGTAGTCAGAGAAATTGGGCGGCGTTCCCAGTCCGCCAAGTATTGCAGAAGGGTCATGTAGAAGAGGAAGTATTCAGCAGCCCAAACCCGGGTGGAGAAGGAGGAGAAGAAGGTCTTAGCGACGGTCACCAGCCAGTTGGTGGTGACAAGACGGTGGTTCACGAGTGCAAAATGCACATCCCCCTTCCGAAGACATGCCTTACGAAGCTGCTGACCACAGCAAAAAGCCAGAATCAGCATGAGAGACTGCACACGGGCGGTCCCCCAGGGACCATTCTCAGCGTCCTGGTGGGGCACCACAGAGGCAAGATAATGGTTTTCCTGTAGTAGCAGCTGGACAGTGACGTGCTGCAGCTTGTAACGGGACCTCTGCTCTGCCAACATGGGTACAAAAGGTTGGCAGGTCTGTAGTGATGGCATGGCCAATGAACGCACCGGATGAATTGAAGGGCAAAGCTAGGAAGGGCTCAGTGAGTCGCCCTCTCGTCTCAACCTCTAAGCAACACTACCCGAGGGACACCTAATCCTGGACAGTGGAGCTGTGAGTTGAAGTTCCTTTAAGCCCTACTTCACCACACTCCGGGGATATACATCTCTTGAGCTGGAGACTGACTGGTAGTGACCTGTTCTGCTGTTTGCTGCTTGTCACCAGATAGCCTGAATTGCTCTACAAAGGACTACTCAACGACCCTCCAGACTTGAAGGAGTGCCAGTCTCCCAGCTGTCTCATGCAAGTGAGTTGCACCGAGCAATTTGTACTGCTTTATAGATAGTTAATTGTTTCATGTCTTATAGACCCTTCTCTCTATTTAAATATATAAAGAGAATTACTAGTGTCCTGGTTTTATTTCTCTAAGAGACCCATGCCCAACACAACCCCTCTCCCTCAAGCAAGTTTTTCTGTGTAGAACACACCACAATTGTTTCATGGACATTTCTATCAAAATTGGTATCAGTGTCGTGAAAATCCCCAGACATCTCACAGATACCTACCTCAAGAAGAAGCTGTGCAATTTCTGAGACCCAGAGTGCAAGATCAGGGCCAGGCTGATCCGACAGCCTTGGAATCACAAATTTCAGCAAAAAGCTAAGCTGTTCCCCAGCCGCAAAGCTATTGAGTGCTTCCTTTGCATTCACAAATGGAATGTACCCTCACAAATTGTTGTTCTAGATGTCTTGCAAATAATCTAATTAACTGATAATATTAGAAGGAGGAGGAGGAGACCTAAACTTAGTAAAGTGTGAGAATCAGGCCACACTCTTTGTCTCCTTGATGACATCTTTAAGTTTCTACCTTAGAACTGAGCGGGAACCAGGTCACGGACTTTGTTTGCCCTTAAGCATAAAATGATATCACCACCGTACATCATTGCATCACCTGGAAAAGCAGATGTCCATTTCCTAACAGAACTTTGGTAGAAATAAACTGCTGTGACTTTTTGACATCTTTGGAATTCTGCCTCTAAACCCTGAATCTGGCTTACCCTCCCTTGACCTTCAGCTTTTGGACTGAACAACACCCACATCCATATGAGATATTTTCTCAAGTTTTCATGAGTTTCTGTGTACTGTCACAGATAATCACAGAATCCAAGAAAACGAAGTTAATCTACTCATGGAAGGAATGACAAAAAAACGGTGTTGAATTGCACATTGGAATTTAGGAATTCAGCATTCTCTAGCTCCGTGAGACACTGTTGTTAGGTGCCATTGAATTGGGTCACTCCCATAGGGACCTTATACACAATAGTACAAAACAATGCCCTTTCTGACACCATCCTCAGAAGTATTCCTGTGCTTGAGCACATAGGTTCAGCCACTGTATCAAGCCATCTCATTTAGGGACCTCCTAGTTTCCACTGTCCTTCTACTTTATCAAACATGATAATTTTCTTGAGGGACAGTCTTTCCTTACATGTCCCAATTATGGAATATGAAGTCTCCCCATTCTTGTTCTAAGGAACACTCTGTCTAGACTTGGTCCAAGACAGAAGGATTTGTCCTGTAGTAATCTATGGCACTCACAACATTCTTCTCCAGCACCACATTTCAAACTCATAAATTCTTCTTAATTCTATCTTATCCAATGTCCAGCTTTCAAATGCATAGGAGACAATTGAAAATGCCATGTCTTGAATCAGGCACATCTTAGTCGTCAAAGTGATATCCTTCATTTTCAATACTCTAATCTAAAGAGCTCTTGTGTAGCAGATTTACTAAATGCACTGTGTCTTTTATTTCCTTCCTGTTGCTTGTACGGACTTTTAGTGTGGATCAAAGAAAGACAAAATTCTTGACAACTTTAATTTTAACTTTTCTCCATTTATCATGATGTTCCCTATTGGCCCAGTTGTGAAGATTTGAGTCTTCATTACATTGAGCTTAATTCATACTGAAGGCTCTACCCCTTCATTCTCATCAAGTTCTTTAATTCCTCCTCTGGTTTAGGAAGCAATATTGTTTTATCTGCATATTGCAGGTTGCTAATAAGCTTTCCTCAATCCTGATGATTATTTTTTCTGTATATAAATTGAATAAGAATGGTGAGAGGATGCCACCCTGATGCATACCCAGTCCTTTGGACTAGCCTGATATTAATTCTTTTAAAATAAATTATCATTACAATCGACTCTCTTATTCAATGTTATAATGGAAGTCTTAGCCAGAGATATCAAACTTGAAAAAGAAACCAATAGAATTAATCTATTCAAAGAAGTGAAACTCATTACTTATGAATGATATGAAATTATCTGTAAAAAACCTGAAAAATTTGAACAAAAATAGTGGAAATAGTAAAAAATAATTGGCAATGAGTTAGGATAGGAGATCAAGAACAATAATAACAACAATAAGACCCTTATGTTCTAAGGGAGAGAACTCTGAAAAAACAAATCAAGAAAACAATAGCAATCACAGTAGGCGCATTGTGGTAGTTAGTTTTATGTCAACTTTAATGTTTGTGAAACTGTAACGATGGAGTACAACTTGTCAGTGAGGTCACTGCCTGATGATTTTCCTTGTGCACGTCCTTCTTTTGTGGATTAACTGGATACCTGTTTCTCTCTCTCTCTCTTTCTCTCTCTCTTTCTCTCTCTCCCTCCCTCCTTCCACTTCTTGCCTACCTGAAATCTGCCTATTTTAAGGATCAGCCCTACCTGAACTTTATCTCCTAGCACCAGACTTCTGGACTTGAATTTGACTAGACTAGGACGGCTTTTTGATATAAAATAACTTTTTGATATAAAGCTTTTGTTACACATATCTGAACATCACTTTGTTTTACTAGCAAATCAACCCAACACACTCATAAAAGATTAAATACTAAGAATAAGTCTAACAAAAGAAGCAAAAGACTTGTATAATTAAATCTATAGAAAACTATGGCAAAAAGGAAACATATAATGGAAAATATTACAAATTCTTAATATTGTGAAGGTGTCAATACTAATAGCAATCTACTGATACAGCACAATAATGATCAAGAGCCCTGTGTCAGACAGGGTTCTTCTAGAGAAATAAAATTCAGGACACTAGTAATGCTTTTTTATATGTTTATATACTGAGAAAGATATATAAGATAAAAAGATAACAAGTTAACTATAAGGCAATACAGATTGCTCAGTGCAACTCACTTAAGATATATAAAATAAAAAGAGAAAGTTAACTATAAAGCAATACAGATTGCTCAGTGCAACTCACTTGTGTGAGGCAATTACAAGACTAGCAGTGCTTCAATTCTTGAGGGCCGCTGAATAGTCCTCTGTAGAGCAATGCAGGCTATCTGGTTATAGGCCGCAAATGGCAGAGCAACAGTCACCAACAGTCACCAACTGTCTCCAACAGTCAGCCAGATAACAGAGTCCAACAGTCCCCAGCTCAAGAGATGTATATCCCAGAAGCGTGGCGAAGTAGTGCTTGAAGGATCCTCAACTCACAGTGACACAGTCCATGATTAGGTGTCCCACAGGTAGTGTTGCTTGAAGGTCGAGGCACAGGACCAACAAGGCCGCTCTCTGGTTGGAAGATCAGGAAACAACAACAGAGAGAGAGAGGGCAGGACTTGCGAAGCACTTCCTGTATCTGCCCTTCAATTCATCCCGCATGTTCATTGGCTGTGCCGTCACAACAGATCCACCAATCTTCTGTGGCCATGTTGGCATAACAAACCTACCCATCACAAGACCACCTCCTCTTTTTAAAAAAACGGAAAATCTAATCAGTCACCATGAGAGAGAGAAGGAAGAAACATGGGATAAGCATACAACTTGTTAAGAAGAAGAACAAAATCAATTACAAAGCCATGAAGTCAAAAACACCTGGTACTGTTTCAATGATAAGTACATAGAAAAATTGAACTGAATGAAAAATCCATAAATAAATTGATCCAGACCTGAACGACTTATACTTGAAAAGGGGCCCCAAAAAGCATTAAATGGATATAATGTTTTCAACAAATAATGATATTAATATTGTGTCTTCATCTGCAAAAGAGCAAGACAGGACACATACCTCACCCAGTGTGTAAAAACAAACTCAAGATGGATTAAAAGACCAAAAGGGGGGCTGAGGCCCCGTGGTATAGTGATTGAGTGCAGGACTGTGGCCCACGGGCTTGACAGTTCAAATCCAGCAGCAACTCTCTGGGAGCAAGGCTGAGTAGCTCCCACAACCACCAGAGGGCAGTGATGCCCTCCCAAAAAAGACCTAAATGTAAATGCGCCGATGCTATCTAGATCATCAAAGAGAAAAGAGAAACAAATTGTATGACTCAATTACAGGCCATAAGCATATTATCAAACACAACAAAGGAAGAACACACAGTAGAATACAAGGTAGATGGCTAAGACCTACTAAAAGTAAAGAAATGTATGTACTTGAAACACTTCAACAAAGAGTAAAAAGAGAACACATGGACTGGGGGAAAATCATATTGACACAATGAAAAAGGGACTAAAATCTAAATTCTCTGGAGAGCTTCAATATCTTGGCAAGGGGAAAATGAATAATACAATTAAAAACTAAGCACACAGACAGTTCACCAAAAATTAGAAGCAAATTAGTGAGATGGAAATCATCAGTGACATATCACCTTAAACCTGCCAATGACAGCTCATTTTAAAAACACACCCACAGCAAATGTAACTCCCATGCTCTGTTGGTTGGTCTGTAAATGTGTAAAATATTGTGGGAAATGATGTGACGCTATCATCTAAAACAAGTGGGACTAGAAAGTTTGTCTGATCCAGCAATATCTCTATTGGTCAAAGTGACCATTTAAGACAGAGTAGGATTACTTTTGTGAGTTTTGTAGGCTATAACTCTTACTAGAAAAAAAAACCCGCCCTTTTTCTCAAGGAGCACCTCATGGTTTCAAGTTTGTGGCACTTGAATATCTGCCTACCCCATAACCCCTACACCACCAGGATTTCTATACATTGCTAAAAGCATTGATGTAACAAAGCACTTCATGAAGTGCTTGGATGTGGAGAACATTAAAGTGAGTGGTTTGTCAATCACAGAAGGACAAAGATTGTAGAAGACCACTAGTATTAGGATAACAACCAAGACAAAGACTTGCATACCAGAGGGAATAGGCTTTACATGTTCTCAGGAAAGGGAGGCAAATCAGCTGACTAGAAAGTTAACAGACTTGGTTCATAACTGATCCACAAAGGGAAAAGAGGATTCAGGGGATGAGACCCTAAGGAGCACTGGAGAGCGGACGGGGTGATTAAAGACTGGTTTGAACAGTTGAATGCAGAGGTTTGGACTAAAAATATAATCCCCATCCCTGTCTAATTCACAATAAGAGTTTCATTTCAAAACACATTGGAAACACAAACATCACTCATGGTAAAGCTATTTTCAATCTCCTGTAAAGTTTGATCTTGTATGAAAATACTGATGAACTCCATTTGCTATTTCGGAAATGTGACCTGATGCCATCTGTAGATAGAAGATCAGAGAAGAAATCAATGGAAGAAAAACCAAAGGCTGATAAAGCAGTGTGATAGAAACTTGAATGGGGATCCCATGAGATAAGTCAGTAATTCAGAGAAAGTGGGTGAGGGATGTGCGAAAACAAAACCCTGAGAAACAACTCAGAAGCTTCACTTTTAAATAAAGGCTCTTAATCTGATTTTCTCTGGAAGAGAAATAAGCTTATTTTCTTCTGACAGAGTTCTTGAATGTGCCTGCTGTTTATCGTTATAAGGAAACATAGACCAAAAGTCTCTGTATTGTGTATATAAATCAAGAACTGATCTTTTTATCTGAAACTCTATCAGTAAATATTAAAGAAATGTAAAAATTACTGTGTGTAATAAGTGCACTTATGGGGCAGTAGCAAGATAGCCTACTGCAAAATTTGTATTTAGCTATCTAA
Source organism: Nesogale talazaci (assembly GCA_004026705.1). NCBI lineage: Eukaryota > Metazoa > Chordata > Mammalia > Afrosoricida > Tenrecidae > Nesogale > Nesogale talazaci. The sequence continues at coordinate 8,213 of PVJH01012905.1, read as the reverse complement.
AGTCTAAAAACTGTCTCCAAGGTGAAGAGGTAAGAAAAGGTAAAATAACAGAATTCTTAATAGGGAGCATTGCTTGTGGAGTATAGTTGAGTCTGGTGAAAGATATAAACATACATCTGAGAAAAGTATGTAGTGGCGTCTTTTCTTAATCTAAATTTTAGAGGACTATACATTCTATTTGAAGAATATTTGTAAAACTTCCAGAAATTAATGACCTCAAGTCAGATAATGTTAGAATGAATGGTAGACATTTTGGAGCAAAAATTACACCATTGACCATTATTTTCCACTACGTTACTTTACTTTAGATGATTCATAAATCATAACCTTCTAAGTTCCAAGCATAAGCTGAAGTTAAAGTACAGAGTGCATTAAGTGGATTATTGCAGACTCAGTGAGGTTAAAATTTAATACCTTATCATTTGATCTCTCTTTTGACTGATTATACATTTTTTTAATTTTTTATATTTCCTCCTTTCTTGTCTATTGATATTTTTCTGTTTAATTCTGTTATTGTTGTGGGGCGTTATTTATATGTTTATGAAATCCATATGGATTTTCCTGTATATGACCAATATGGATTGGTCAATACATAGATACAGTAGTGGATTAATGGAGGTATGGCAAAGAAGGTTGGAGGGAAGTGAAGAGCTAATAAAAACAGGTACAAAAGAGAAGAAACTTTTAAAATGGATTGTGATAATGACTGTGTAACTCTTTTTAGTTTACTGGACTGTTGATTCATTGCTGTGATTAATAGATTGTATCAAGTCAATTCTGCCCAAGCAACAAAATTTGCAAAACAGCAAAATACTGTCCAGTCGTGGACCATCCTCACAATTGTTTGTATGCCTAAGACAATTTTTGTAGTCATTGTCACGTTAAGGAACTTTCTCTTTTTTGCTGTTCCTCCACTTTACCATGCTCAATGTCTATTTCCAGGGATTTGTCTCTCTTGACAACATGTCTAAAACATGTAAGACAAAAATCTCACTATTGTAGACTCTAAGAATTCTAGAATTACTTCTTCTGATACAGATTTGTTTGATTTAGCAAGCCATTGTACTTTCAATATCATTCTCCCACAACACAATTAAAATGTATTGATTCTTTTTAGGTCATCCATATTCAATATCTAAATTTCACATGCATATGATGTAATTCAAAATATCATGGTTTGTATCCGAACAATTTAGTCCACAGAGTAACATCCTTGCTTCTCAATAGTCTAAAGAAGTCTTATGCAGCAGGGACACCTAACTTAATAGACCATTTGATTGCTGGATTGTATTTTCATGAGTATTTATTGTGGATCAAAGAAAGACAAAATCCTCGACAACTTCAATATTTTCTCTGTTTATCATGACAAAAACCCAATTGTGGGGATCTTGTTCTTTTTAATATTGAGTCTTAATCTCTACTAAAAGTTGCAATACTTGATCTTCATCAGCAAATGCTTCAAGCTCTCTTCAACTTCTTCAACCAAAGTTGTTTCACCTGCATATAAAATGTTATAGATAAGCCTTCTTCCAAACCTGATGGCACATTCTTTGTCATATGAACCAGAGCCTCTGAAGTCTGATGCACACCTTTCCTGATTTTAAACCATGCAGTATTCCCTTTTTCTTCTTCCACAACTGCCTCTTGATCTATATACATGCTCATCAGGTGCACAATGAAGCAATTTTTTTCTCAAAGTCATCCATAGTTTGTTATGCTACACAGAGTAGGATACATTGTCAAAGTCAATATAGCACAAGTAAACTTCTTTCTAGTATTTTATACTTTAATTCAAGATCCTTCTGGCATCTGTAATGATCTGAAACTCAATCAGTAGATATTAAAGAAGTTTAACAGTTGGTACCTATCTTGGATAGAAACGTTGTGTCATCTTTGAGCTAGAAATGATGGATGGGATCTAAAATGTCATGATACAAGAATTTATATCTATCTCACTTAATCTCTTTTAAAGACTATGATCTTATTGTTATTGTATTGAAAATTAAATTTTCAAACAAATGGAAAGCAACAGTAGCTGGATATTTTGATGCTATGGTAAAAACAAAGCTGAGGATTTCATGATAGACTATTGCAACATCACTAAGTTCTTCATTGAGAAAACCTCACCAGACTGAATATACAAGAATTAAATTGAGTGAATATGCAGGAAGAGATGATCTAAAAACTCCATATTGGCAGGAAGAAGAAAAAAAGGGTCAACTGTGCAGTAGACCACTAATTGTTAATAATATGGCAGTTTAAGTTACAATTAAAGAAAATTAAAATAAGTCTGTGGGAGTCAAAACACAACCTTAAGTATATCACCTGAATGTCAAGTTAGCTCTAGGGTAGACTTGATCCATTCAATCTTAATGACAGAAGATTTGGCAAGATGTTGGTTTAAGAACATCATATCTGAAGAAAGCAAAGGTCATGGAAAAGGCAAGAAAATCAATGTGGATATCAAAAGGAATGCTGAAACTTACTCTTAAATTTAAAGTAGCTAATACAAATAAAAACAATGACAAAGTAAAAGCTGAAAAGTTTAAAAAGCACATTGGGAAGATAAAATAAAGTATTATAATAAAATGTGCAAAAACCTAGCATTTAAAAGCCATTGGGAAATATAAGATCTTTATATCTCAAGCTTAATGAACTGAAGGAAAAAAAATCATGCCTCAAGTTGCAAGAGATAAATATTCTATGGATAAAATATTGACTGATGCAGGAAACATCAAAAGATGATAAAATGAAAGCAGGAAAGCACTGTACTAAAGGTCAACATATAACTATTTCAAGAGGTTCCACGTGGTCAAGAACCAATGGCACTGAAAAAAGAAGTCCAAACTACACAATGGCATTATCCAAAAACAAACCTCCAGAAATGAATTAAAATATCACCATAAAATGAAGAAGTAAGTACTCAAAGCACTCACTCATCTATGTCAACAGGTTTGGAAGTCATCTACTTGGCCAACTGATTAAGAGAAATTATTTTTGTGCTATTAAAAAATGACACAACAGATTATTTAAATCATTAACACCGTATACAAGTAAAATTTTTGAAGATCATTCAACAATCTTAACAGTATTACATTGACAGAGAACTTCCATAAATTCATAAATTCAAAGGAGGATATGACACAAGGGTATTCTGTGGGTTTCAGATGACTTTTAGATGAAATCAATGAATATCAGAAATATTTTAATTGTTTTTATTGAAAGGCATTCTATTGGCTATATCATAACAAACTATCAAGAACATTGAAAATAAAAGGATTGTGGACTATACATGCATCAAAAAACAGTCCAATGGATCATAGAAGTGAATACTGCATAGTTTAAATCAGGACCATTATGCATCAGGGTAGTATCATTCCATTATACTTTTTCAATTTGTATGCTGTATGAGTATAGAAAAAGGTTGGCAATATGAACACCCCAACTGGAAGAAATTTCGTTATCAATCTACAAAATGCAAAACATTGCTGGCTAAAATCAAGGAGGACATGAAACACATGCTGATGAAGATCAAGGACTGTAGCCTTCAATATGGATTACATGTCAATGGAAAGAAAACCAAAATTCTTACAACTGGACCATTAGGTAAAATAATGTTAAATGAAATAAAGATTGAAGGTGTAAAGGAATTTAACTTCCACAGACCCATAATTAATGCTGTGACAGTTACATAATCTCCTGTCAATTTGAGTGAAAGGGTGGATTTTACCCTTCCAAGAGGTCTCACTTGAAGATCTCATTTGGGAGTTCTACAGAGACAAATAGCACACTGGATGGAGGTCAGAACCACTCTTTCTGCTCTCTCTTTCCTGCTGATGAGACACTCGGAGAGCTGGATAAGACATGGGGAAACCTGTGCCAGAGTTGAGAGACTTCCACTGATGGTTCCACCAGACTTTCTACCCACTGAATTGCAATCTTCCTGCATCTGGCATCATTGCAAGTGCTGCATGAGTCTAAAAGGGAATTTATGGAGTAATATCAAACATACAGGTTAACATTGGACTTTCGGACTTGATCTGGACTGGGCTGGTGTGCTTTCTTAAAATAAAATTACTCTTTGATATAAAGTGCTCTCTTGCACATATATGAATGTCAATGAATTTGTTTCTCAGGTCTACACAGATAAACAAAAATGCCCATGGAGGCAGCTTTCAAAAAAATCGAGACATATTACACTAGGAAAGCATGCTGCACAAAACCTTGATCCAGAAAAACAAGTTTCTGGGACAGGAGATCATGCTTGCCAAAGTATAAAGTAGAGGAAATAAAGGAACACCCTTAAGTAAGACCATTGACATAATGGCTGCAACTGAGCTAAAGTATGTTGTTTATAGAATCACTATGAAACTGAACTAACTCATGAGCACCTAACTATAACAGCAACCAAAAAAAATAAGAAGTTGTGTAGAATATTAAAACGTGGATGTGGAAGAGAAGTTACTGTAAGAAAATGCAGTAAAGAGGTAGCTGGAGAAGCAAACATCCCTTCTTCACTCTCCTCTGCCATCCAATCCCTGCCAGGGACATATTTCGCCAAATCACAAACCAGATTTATGTAGTTCCAAATGGTAACAGTCTAGGATGCAAAGCTAGGTGGAGAAGGGTGAATCTTGAGGGATGAATAAAGAATACGAGAACACCCAGGAGTGCAGTATTGGCTTCACAGGAGCTGTGAGATGCTCAGAGCCATGCTTTTGGCACCCACAAAATTCTGCATACCAGACTTTATTTTTCTAGAAACTTTATTCTATCTCCAAAGGGAAGGAAGGGAACAGTTGACTCCTATATTCAACATACACTAATGCTAACATTAGAAATCACCTTTAGTTAATGGGCTGTGAAAGGAATACAAGGATTGCATGCTGAGCTTCAAAATCTAACTTCGCCAAGTAATCCTAGGAGGATAAGAAGGTGTTTCCTAAAGGAATGCTGCCTGAGAGAATGAAGGTCAGCAATGTAGTGTGACAAGAAACATAGTATAGGGAAGACTTGGTGAATACAAGTAACTGGTTGGGTGAGAAGGTAGAGAATTTTTTTCCAAGACTAATGCTTGCTACTTCTCATAAGAAGCAGTAACTAGTGACTTGTAGCCTCTTAGAATAACTTTCTGCTCTGGATGCATAAGCTCAAAGCTAATAAAGGAAGGTGGATTGAAATGACTGACATAGCTATCAAACTTAGCTCTTATAAAATGGTGTCTAAAGAGCACTCAAAACGCTATGGTCCCTTAGAAGCCTGGAGTGAAAGAAGCAATAAACCCAGAACATTGCGCTTTCCATAACCTTCCAGCTACTGGCCTAATCTTGGAGTCCAAACAAACTGGAATAGGGAAGATGAGTCTTACTGTTTAGATATCTATTGCAAGTGCACAAAAACTATTTAAAGTCTCATGAGACAAAGTTGAGCATTATTACCCTGTTGTTTATTGGGATGGTTTAATGGGTTATCAGTAGTACCAAGAGCATAAATGAGGTCTGTATTTCATTTCATTAGGTAATCATGACCTTAGCGAACATAAATTTTGATATATAAATCAAAGCATAATTCCTCATTGTGATGTTTACTCAAACTTGCATGACCTCAGCATATTGTTCAGAAAGAGCTTAAAATAATAATACACACACATATACAGGTATACATGTATGCATGCATACATACATGCACACAATTTTTCTCTTCATAGGTCTATGGGTTTTAATATAACTCTTCTAATAGGAATTGCGTTTCCTATAACTGATCTGTGGTCCTCTGGTCCAGAGGCTCTGGAATGAGTCAACTATACTGGCTATGTTCTTGTTATATAAAATGTGCTGTAGTTTCTACATCTAGGCTGACACCGATTATTCCAGTTTGGCAGAGGCATCAACAAATGTGTGTGTGTAAACTACAGGAAAAATGGAAGACTGGGAGAACAGGCCTAGGAGCAGGCCTATTCAAATGAAATAATTATACCAAATAAAGGCCCTCCTCTGTTTTAAATAATAAATTGTGCTACATTTTATCTCAGATACCAATGTTGTCAATGGAAAGCACTGGTACATAGCACAATACACTCTACCCCGCCATGGCAGAGGCCCCCATTGGTGCTTTGGTTACTAGTTGGGATGGTGCCCATGTTGGCAGCAGTTAGAAACCCCCAGCAGCTCTGCAGGAGCAAGACTGGGCTGTTGACTCCCTTAATCCTTTCAGTCTCTGAAACCCATAGTCTGTCTTGACTGATGTAATAATATATTGAAAATTTCCATAACAAATCTAACAACATTTCTTAATCTTCTTTAACTAGCTCATGTTCCTTACTGTGCTTCTAAATTGAAGGACCTAGTCATGACAAAAGGTCTTAAAGAAGATATGCCATCATTTTAATGGCATTTCATCAAGAGAGAATTATATCAAATAAGCTATTGTTTTGTTTGTGCTCCTTGTGAAACTTCTAAAAATATTTGTAAAGTACCTAATGATAAGATTAGCATGCCAATCACCCTTAGTGTCTCTTAGCACTAGAAGCCTACTAATACTTAAAAGTCATAGTCAAATAAAATCTATGAAACAAAAAATACTAAATCTAGCTTTGAACTTTGGTTGGAGATTATTACCTTCATTAATTAAAAAGAATTGGACTACCCAAAATTAAAGCTTACTTAACTTTGGGTTAGATTAATTGAAATATTCAGAACAAATCCTAAAAGAATGACACATTTTCAACATCTATTTTATGGCTAATAATTATCCTATCAATCATGACTACATATATTTTTCAGCACCTTATCTAAGCTACATGGAGTAAAGAACTGAAGAAGCGCCTTTCCTCTAAGCTACTTCAGCTTTTAAGATGACCATTGAGCCTGGGACTCTGTCCTGAGCTGAGAACCCTCCTGTAATACTTCCATGGTAACCATGAGCCACAAGGTTTCTGTGTGAACTATCAATATCACTATACTGATGATCAATGAATCTATTTGATGCTGCAGTTCATTATGATAATGTGCAAAGCATTATAAGTGAAGTAGGCTTTGCCTTCTTGACTACAAAGCCATTCATGTGAGGAGATCTATGCTATAATCTTTTTGTTTTTGTTTTTGGTCTTAAACATGCACTATGAAACCAACCCTGGATTAAATGTAAGTGCTTGTCAAGCCTAGGTTTGAGTTAAGCATTTTTAGAGAATGGAGAAGACAAACTTGTACTCACTAGTCTTCACCTTAAAATGAGTCCTTCTAAGGTATGTAGGTGGATGGAAGAGAGTTCTTAAGAATAATAATTGCTGATTAAATATGAACCACCATAACTTGTATATATACCATATATAGACTTTCTTCTAAGAAGTAAAATCTGTGTTATAGATGTTAAAGAGTAAGCTAGGTTTTTCTTCATTTAATTATGAATTATATAACTTATTCAATATATATATGTATATTACTCTCAGGAGCCATGTCAAGGGCTATAGAATAAGGGTCATTGAATTCTGCATCTTCAAGATGCAAAAAATACTCCAAATGCCATTCCAGAGGAATTGAATGTGGAAACTCCATTAGATGAACTAGACTTTACCTTAAACACACCTGTAATCTGAAGAATTAAAATTTAAATGATGTAGTGTTTTCAGAAGGCAACTATACCAAGAATATTGACCTGTAGGTAGGTGGAAAAGCTTTCACTTATTATGTTATTGCCCTACTTGCTGTAATAAGAAATATGTATGCTATTCTGGCTCCTGTTTTTGGCATTGTCAGTGAAGATTTTTGTAAATTTTGCTGGACAGCTAATTTCCATTTAGCGTAAATATTACTTAGCCATATAAAGATTTATTCTACACAAGTGAATAATTCAGATAAAGTGGTATGCATTTAGCCTGACTTGGAGAAATCTCCCTCTCAGTAGTGTTTTAAAAATTGGTGCCATGGGGTAATCACTAATATTGCTAACAGATAATTCCTATGCTCTAAGAAGATAATTGATAAGGTTCTCTACATAAATTATAAAAGAGTTCACTAAGGTGACCTCAAGGCAGATAAAAAAGCATAGCTCCTGGAATAGGTTGTGGGCTCACATTAAATCTCAGTTCCTGTCTAAGAACAATTAGTTCTTATGATATGGCCTTGTTCAATATTGGTCCTCATGAAGGAACACAGATAATATGAGAGATATAGCAAAGTATGATGAAGAAATTAGATGGTGTCTGGCTATTAAAT